>JAAXYX010003160.1:0-15177 GCA_036851915.1 Ptenothrix huangshanensis | reverse complement strand
TGCAATCTTCAATACTCAACAAATCCTCAAAGTATATCCACCAAAACCAAAAGTATCTACTGAATCAAGGTATCTCTCCGCCTATCTCCAAGTACAGTCTCTCTTATAGCTTTCTGTTCACTGTTCACGTTCACTTCGCACACTTACGTAGTCTATAACTGCTGCATAGCACTAGCAGTGCCTCTGGTCATATCGCACTCCAACTCCAACATCATCCAAATTCACACTACATCACTACACTACAGTCACTACAGTGACTAGGGTGACTACTAGTTACCAGTAGACCAGTACTACGACTACAACTACAATCACAATGTCGTTCACAAACACAAACCTACTACTACTACGTTGAAGAGTGAAAGAAACACTATATGCACTAGGCCCTTTACTGAGCACAATGCATGCTCCACTGATGTCAATAAACTTAGTATTCTGCTTAAAGGGCCGATTATAGAATAACGCTTTTTCACATCTCCAACGATGATACACAATACACACTACGCTTACGCTTATTCTATTACACGTTCATTCCATCCCAAAATGCCAAAATCCAAATCCAAATGCTCAGACACACCACACGTACTTACATACCTGCGTGTCCTTCCTTCCAGCCTGAGTATTCTACACACACACACGGCAATACATATACTGGGCTATGCCTGAAAAATATTTATACCACAAGTCCGGCCCCTAGCATCTCACAATTAATGGCATCAAACAGTAAACAACAAATAAAGGATTATTCACAGAATTAAGCATCTATGTATTTTTCCTTGGAGTGGGGTGAGTGGGGCCAATAATGCTATGTAAAGTAGAATGCATAGATAGAGTAGCGATGAAAGGGGAAATAAACGTAATCAGCACACTTGGTCGTGGTCTAGTCAAATGGAAGACAAAGACAACGAGATCTCCACTTGTTACCGTCATACCCATCATGCTAAATGGACTTATATTATGGCAACAAAAACTCCCAGCACTAACACCCACTACCACTGAGAGAAGGGGTACTGAATGAAAAATTGTACTTACAATTAGTTTCATCACAAATCGTAAACGTAAAGGGCAAAGGGTTTCTGAATTCCTAGGCAGTTTTCATCTTTAATAAACACGGCTTTAATTGGTGTACACCTTCGTCTCTCAGTCTTGGGTGTTTGCTTGCTTGCATACACTTTCATAGCATACTATCTAAAAATTACATGATTATGTATACCTAGTTCTAGTTGTTCGTTTACTTAAGATTAAGAATGGTTATATTTTTCTGAGTACCTAATAATGTATTTACCTACCTAGGTAAATACTGTACATGCATAATCCTGGTTGGGTCATGATTACGACGATTTTTATGAAGACAGGTATGTCAACGTTTTAGTGCTGATTACTGATTATATTACTTCCAGGTGACTGAGCTCCCTTTACGTTAGAGAAACCAGTAGAGACGATCGTACAACTAGTACTTTCAATATAGTTAAGCAGGCTTAATAAAAAATAATTTTGACAAAATTGTCCACAATAACCGAGGTATACTTTTTAAACCGGCATAATATATTACATTTTAACTCCACATGTGCCTATCGTAGAAACTGCTAAATGACCGAAACCGTGTGATGGTATTGCTATTTATTGCGTTTTGCCACGTTCGGTTTTGTTAAATGTTTTTCTGAATGCTCGGCAAGATTTTGCAGTTATATTATTTGTTACAATTATGATGGTCTCAAACTTAGTGTTTGCTGTAGCCCTTCATATCCGTTCTTGTCAATTGTCAATCCTGGTCGTGGTCCTGGCATAGACTGAAGTTCTAGTGTAAAGTTCAAATTCAGCGTGTATGTATATATGCATTTACATTTACACACTCATATTCAAGTTTTTTTCAATTCCAAATTCGGTTATTGCTTACTTGAAGATCAGAAATACTTGTCGTTCGTCATAGCATTTTAATTAGGATTAGCGTGAAGAATGGAATGAAAACGTTTTAGAGAAAACGAAGACATAATTATATTAATATTATGGACGAGCGGTTACTAAGTTTTATTACGCAATAGGATGTAAACGTAGGTCAGGGGTGTTCGTGGTGTTGGCTTTGGTAGTTTTTTAATTGTGATATTGGATATGCTAACATTGGCTTTCGAAGGATGGATGATGATGTTTTGATAGTCACGATTGAGATTTCCATTATTTCTATTTAAAAATAGGTGCGTTGAGACGTTATTTCTGGTTATGGCGATACACTTACGTGCATAAACCTTCAACGTTTGTAAAGTTATACATACATTATATTGTACATTGTACACCTCGATCCCATTTCCTTGACGTTTCGTCTAGTCAGAGGGTTTTGACTTGTGAGTTTATATTTCATGTGATGTCTGAGCTTTCTTCTTAATACTCCCCAAGAAGAAAAGTAGTTTCTCTACATCCTTAATATCCATTGAAAATGATCTACAGTGGAATCACGATAAGCCGAACTTGAGGGTTCCAAAAAATACGTTCGGCTTAGAGAAAGTTCGGTTTATCAAAAGCCGTGTTTAAATACTAAAATAATATTTAATTCTATCAAATCCAACGATCACATTTCCAACATGTTTGAATACAAAAATGCACCAACTACCAAAAAAATAGTCGTTTTTTGTCGGAAAACTAATTAAAAAAGGGTTTTCAACACATACGAAATGCAAAGTTTCTGCATTAAAGGCTCAATAGGTTCGATGAAAAACTCCAGTTCGGCTTAGAGTAAGCGAATTCAATGCTTAAAGAGGTTCGGATTGTAGAAAGTCAAATACATGCGAGCATAGGATTTCCTGCACGGGCAGAGCAAAAGCGTTCGGCTTAGAGAAAAGTTCGGCTTATCGAAGTTCGGCTTACGGCGATTCCTTTGGATCTGAGTGTTCAAACTCCTTGTCAGTTATGGAGAGACTTCAATATTACACGTTGTATATTACATATNATGCTTAAAGAGGTTCGGATTGTAGAAAGTCAAATACATGCGAGCATAGGATTTCCTGCACGGGCAGAGCAAAAGCGTTCGGCTTAGAGAAAAGTTCGGCTTATCGAAGTTCGGCTTACGGCGATTCCTTTGGATCTGAGTGTTCAAACTCCTTGTCAGTTATGGAGAGACTTCAATATTACACGTTGTATATTACATATATTTCAATTTTTAAAGCATCCAATGAATGTGCTCCCAGCAGTAAAATTCCATTGTATTCTGTTGTGGCATTTAAAAAAAGTTGGGCCTTTTAATTGAAGCCAACTACGTTTTCAAGCGTAGTTCAAGTTACTAGTTCAATTAAATTAAACATTAGTATTATGTGGCGATCGATTGAGGAAATTGTCTTTCGTAAACCTTAACGTAAAATTGCATTCAAGTAAAATTACACTTTTGCGTTTTACGTATTACGGGTACAAAAAATAGAGTGAAATATGTCTAATAAATCGGATACGTAAAAATATTTACGTAAAATTTGACACATAATTTCCATGGCAAAAAATCTAACGTTACGTTTTACGTTTGCATAAATGATTTCATGTGATTTGCGCAAGGAAAAAACCAAAGTGCGCTTACAATCCAAAATCCAAACAATTCTAAGTGCATATGGATCAGTCCAATTTTTGCTGCGATCAATTTTTCGTATGATCGTCATGGACATGGAGGTAAGAAATAACGCTAGTTATAGGGTGCATTACATTTAAACTTGTCGTATGCACATGAGATTAAACAAACCATTCGCGGCTTAGTTTTTAATTTTTTCCGTACGAGCCATTACTCCTGCTTAAAAGTTCTTCGTATTTCTACTGCGCTGGCTAACAAGAAGCTATTACACTAGTACTGCCTGTTAATGCGCTTTCAAGAAGATAACCAACAAGAGAAAAAAATTGGCGTTGTATAAAAAAATATTCTCATTATGAAAATTGTAGCGTATTGAAGTGTACGGCAAAGGCTCCATGTTGAACGCGGAACACAACTGCTTGCAGTGACATGTAGCGTCATCGTTACTAAAATATGATATGATACACATGTTATAAAATGAATTTTTCTACTGATACAGCTTAAACTTTAGTTCTGGCAGTACTAATAAGCAATTAGGCATGTGGCCATAATCAGAGTACCATCAGTGGCCCCAGTTGGTGCCCTCCATAAAATTTGAGTGATTTCAGCTTACTCAGTTTTTTAGAAAAATAAAAATAAACCATGCATCAATGCAGAAGTCACTGAAGTGCACCTGTTAGTCCTGTTCCTACTGATTGACTGTAGCCAGTTTGGTAGAGAAAATATAACTGCATGCAAAATCTAAAGAAGTTGATGATCAATAATATTCAAAAATGAAAATCAGGCATATTGCACTTGTAGTCAGGGTTTCTTCTGGGTTGCTTTTCTTTCGCAACTGACAATTTATAAAATGTGAAGAGCAAAGAGTTAGCCAACTTCATTTTCACCGACGATTTGTATGTGACATATGATACTAATTTAATATTAATGAATAATGTAACTGACACCATCGCACAATGACACCAGCTGTAGTGGAATCAGTAATTCAGTATTGCTGTTTTTTATTTTTGTCATGCTGTCTGATTATGCTCTTATGCCTTTATCGTTTATCGTACCTTCAGCTTCAACCACTTTTCACGAGATGACGATGGCGATCCCGATGACGATCTGTTCGGGACCTTCGTGTTTACAAAGGAGGCAAAATAAAGGCGGTAAAGTCATGTCGTACGTAGGAGTTTAGTTCCCTCGTTTTTTGTTAGAACAAGACAAACGCGGAGTAGTGTAGTGACAGAAAGGAAGTCAGTTTTTCCAGTACGTCATAAATGTCATGTCACTTGTCAACTAACTAATTATCAGTGGTACAGTCTCCGAAATCCTAATGAGTTTAATGAATTATTATTTTCGTTGATTACAAGTGTTAAAAATGAGTTCAAAATCTGTCTGAGATGACTTGGACGTTTGGAAGTTTTTTTCAAACTTTCTAGACCTTCTGGCATCGCTCTCGATCCTTCTCCTTGTAGGGTGTGTTATAATTTATAATCATATATAATGTCGTAGGACCTTCAAATAATCTCGTCAGGGATTAATTCCTATTTTAATTCCTTGTAATTGTAATTTTAGTTTGTCCATAGATATCCACCATAGTTTGTTTAACTTCGGTATAAGGTTTGCCAATTTTTTTCTTGAGATACATATCTGATCATATTTTACTGTAAAATTGGATATCAATTGCCTATGTCTACACTATCTAAGGTGTGCATAAATAATGTAATATCATTTGTTGTAACGTGCTTTAGTAATAATGTAATAGTATTAGTAATTAAAAGTATGATAAGGTGTGATAAGATTTTTGTTTTTTAATTTTTAGTGGTATTCCAGTAAAGTAAGGTTGTTATTTCAGCCACAGTGCTGCTCTGGCATAGAGGCTTTGAAAGATGGAAGGAGTTAAGACCATCAGCGAGGAGATCAACGACATTGATTGGGACAGTACATTCGACTCGATAACGATGACCCCAGAAAAGCCAGCAAAAGGACAAAGTCAATTAAAAACAATGGAGGATAGTAAAGAGCATAAAGATCTGCGAAGCTTGTTTGTTGAAAGTCAGAACAGATACATTGTTATGTCAAGACAAAGTTGTCCACAGGATTCATTTTCTGTGTTTGAAATTCAGTCTGAAAAGGATAAAAAGTTGGGGAGGCTCGAGCTACATGATTGTTGGTGCGTTCCATTAATAATTTCTTTATACCGTAGATGTTTTCTTAAATAAAAATTAATACTCGAATCTTTTCAGGCATCAAGAACTAGCTTTAGAGCAAGGAATGCTAATTAATATTGTAGACGTGGATCCAAACTGCTTCACAAATACGTTCGTTGTCACTCGACAGGGAGGTTTCGTAGTAGTTGAGCCAGATACACTTCTTTCTATCACCTCGATCATGAGCCAAATGTGGTGTTCCCGGAAATCGGCATTATCCGAAGTTTTTAAGACTCCAATACAGTCGCTAGATGCATTGCGAGGAACAATTGCTCATGACCTCATTGGACGAGTATGAACATTACCTTTCATTCGTTATTTTACTACTAAACAAATACCTTAGTATGTCAACTTTAATCTTTGATGTTAAATTGATCAGATATGTATTCCCTAATACCCCGTTGCGCTTAATAAAATACTTGTTCTTGTAATTTTTATAGGCCATGCTGGATAGAAAGGCAGATTCTGTACATTTAAAAACTTTGGTGAGCCAATGCTTGAAGGAGTCGTCAATTATGAACTCTGCTTACGGTTGCAAATTAACACAGGCAGAGCTGGATAAACTGGTAAAGGAGTTGCTGCCATTCGTTAAAGACTTTGTCGAAAACAAATTTCTGCGGCGTCCAAAAGAGCAAAAGTTTGAATTTGTTAATATCTGTGATATAGAAGACACCTATTGGAATCCAGTTTTTGGTATGAAGGGGAAATTAGATGCCACCGTGAAAATTAGATATGATGATGGACAAGAAAAGGTGGGGTACATTAGTAGTTTACATTTATGGAGCGCGGAGCTTTACATCTGTAGAATTTGTCGTTCCCACATTCATACATTGTTCTGTGTTAAATCTGAATTTCAGATCGTCCCTTTTGAGTTTAAAACGGGGAATGCAAAGTATCTCGGAAAAAACGTGGTACGATCGGAGCATACTGGTCAAGTAAACTTGTATACACTACTGATTCGCCCCCGGTATGGTATAGGAAATTCAGGCTTGCTTCTGTACATTCGGTCAGTATTGATTTACATTCGTGTTAGAACGTAACACTTCTCTTCATAGTGTCGGTATGAGATTGACTAGGTGGGTCCGATCTTATTCGCTTTCTAGTAAAATTTACTTACATTTTGATATTCCAACAGGGAAAACTTCTTGAAAGATTGTCAAGTTCCCTTGCTGGAATTACAACATTTAATCTGTATGCGGAATAGACTTGTTGTGGGCTCTACCTCAGCCAATGGTCAACTTAATTTTCCTCGACCGGGCAATGTTGATTATAATTTTAAGTGTGAAAGGTGTGAATTACAGCAGACTTGTGCTGCATTGCTGAGGTGAAGTTTGAACGCGCACATCGTTCTTGTGTAACTATTTCTTGTAGCACTTTGTTATTATGTTATCCACCTACTTTGCTTTAATAATAACGAAAATCAAATTTTTGGTTCGTAATCTCAGACAAAGCTGTATGAGTGCTTCACCGTTCCAGACCAATGCTGAGCTTAAATTAGCAGCTGCTGCTTCACATTTGGAGCCTGAAGATATATTGTTTTTCCAACGCTGGCTTAAAATAATTACTTTGGAAATAGAGGATCATACTCGTGGAGATAATGTCATGTCATTATGGAAGACCAAAACTGAGTGGAGGTAATTGCGGATAATCTATGTGTATCCTTCTGGAACTAACATTCACCCTAGTACCCATTTTAATCCTATATTTATTTTATATTTAGGGAGCAGAAGGGTCATTGCATTAGCAACCTGGAGTTTTTGAGTGTGTCTCCAACAGAAATTGTTAATGCTAACGGAAATCGCTGTTTTCTTCTGACTTTAGCAAAAAATGATTGGAATAATAAACGCTCAAAAACATTACTAATGGAAAAAGATATGATAATTTTGAGCACACAGTTCGAACTGTGTCTGTCGTATGGCACTATCGAAACTATAACTGAAACTACAATCACATTAAGCGTGGAAAGGTAATATTTAAAAATATAACATCTTCTTCAATTGAATTGCAATTAATTGTATGTAATTATAAGATCGGAAGTCTCGGAAGACTTTGGTTAGTAGAAAAGGTTGTAGTTGTAAAACAAATCTAACCTTTCTGATATTTTTAGAACATTAAATGAAATGAGTTGTCGACCTCATATCCGTTTCACAATTGATAAAGTCATGTCTGCCAGCGTTCTTCAAATGCAATACGGCTACTTGTCTAAGTTAATGGATTCCAGTCCCGAGTCGTTGCGAATTAGGAATTACATAATAAGAAAGTAAGCATGATCGTGTTAATTTTCGTATTGAGTTTTGTTCTGTGCCACAATGAGCACCTACTGCATCATAAATGCGCACATTTATATAATTATTTACTTTAAAAGCTGTTACTAAGTAATTGTATGGATGTGTTATTTTTTACGTGTACCAAATGTTACTGACGTTTGTTTCCATTGCTCAGAACACCTTCCAAGTTTACTAAACTGAAATCTACTGATCCGTCCGTACTAAAAGTACAAACTATTATGGACCGCTACAATAATCCTCAAAAGAAAGTTTTGCTCAAGTCTTTGGAAACTGACAGTTTTCTTTTTGTCAAAGGGATGCCCGGCACTGGTAAATATTATTCTGCTGTTACTAAGCTGACATTTTTGAATTTGGAGTCCAATGCCTCAGATCAAAATGCAATTAGTTGTTATTAAGTGAGAGTAAAATATTAGAAATAGTAAAGTAATTTGACTAATCCGCACTTAACGCTGTGAAGGTAAAACGGAGACTATTCTTGGCCTACTTCAAATTTTGACTAAGCTGAAAAATACGGTGTTACTAGTGGCTTACACGAATAATGCTGTGGATAATATTCTCCTAAAATACAAAGATTACTCCCAAGATTTTATACGCATTGGCACGGGAAGTAAATTGGGTGGAGATGATTTGAAACCATTTTCAACTGCTGAAATTACTAAAACAGCAAAGAATGTAGACGAGCTGACTAAAATTTACAACAGCAGGGTAAATATAAATATTTTTATCATTGTGAGTAATTATTTTTGATGCTTTGTTTGACCATCCGGCTATTTAGACATACGTGTTTTCATACTCTTTATTTATTAAGCAATCACTGAATGATTCTTTTCAGGTAGTAGTTGGCAGCACTCTGATGAGCTTAAAACATGAGATATTTCGACAACGAACTTTTGATTACTGTATCATTGATGAGGCCAGTCAAGCTTTGCCTCCAACCGTGTTGGGAGCTTTAGTACTGGCCAAAAAATATATTTTGTTTGGAGACCCTGACCAGTTGCCTGCAGTAATAAAATCTTCTCGTGTGAAGTGCGTTTCCATTTATGTACCTATAAACATTTTGTATATTTATAAGAAAACGGTTGTATAAACATGAGTCATACTATGGAAATTGGATTAAGGGCTACATATATAAAAATGTGTAAATTAACGGCGTCAAACGATGAGAGTCAAAATATACCGTATACTTAAAGGTATCGGTGTGTCTAAGAAAATGTATATTAATACATCAACAATCTTAACAGGGAGATGAAGATCGAAGATAGCATGTTTACTCTGGCGGCTCAGCCAATGAATACAATTAAATTAAGTATACAGTATCGTATGAACTCAGTCATCATGGGACTTGCAAATAAGCTTGTCTATAAGGACCAAATGACTTGTGGAGGTGAAGTCCAAAGTGAAAGTTTTCTGGATCTACCCACATACGTACTCAAACAATATGTGTTTCATCAGCCCAAAAAATCTCAACGGTGGTTAAGTTCTGTCCTCAGCAAGAAGTTGATTAAGTCGGTTGTCTTCTTGGATACTTCATTACTGAATGCGATAGAGGAGAGAATTGGAGAGTCTATAAGAAACGAACACGAAGCCCAGATAGTCAGATTTTGTGTGAAGAGTTTTATTGAGGTAATGGAATACATACAGTACTTCTAATCAGTAATAAGAATCAAATAATCACTTCATTAGTATAAAAGTGTTGAGTCAATTAGAGGCAATTTTTCATTTCAAAAAGTTTAACATGTGCATATGCTATGTAAACGGTATAATTATATTGGTGATTCCTGCAGTGTGGTTGCAAAGGAATGGACGTTGGTATTATAGCTCCGTTTCGGGGACAAGTAACATGTGTGCAGCAAATGCTCAATCAACTGGGATCAGAATACAGATCCGTAGAAGTTAATACTGTGGACCAGTATCAAGGGAGAGATAAAGACATCATAATTTGTTCCTTTACCAAAAGTAAAGTGGACAATGGCTCTAATGTACCTGTGAAAGAAAACCAGGTCGCAAATGCTGAAATTAAGGTAGGCTAACCCTCCGAATATACTGCATTCAAATTAATTACAGCACATACATATTAAAATATGTCTATTAACTATGCAAATAGTTTTCCCATACTTTTCGAATTTCAAATCCTCTACCTGCTTCCAATTTCTGCCACTTCGTATCGTGCCTACAATCTTATAAGATGCTGTATAGGTATTTTAAATTATGGACACTTGATATATCATGCAGGGTTGTTTGATATTTTACAGCAAAGCATTCTGGAGGATATACGAAGACTGAACGTGGCTGTGACTCGAGCGAAGAAGAAACTTATCATGATCGGCAATCGCCATACTCTTCAAGAATTTGTTCCCTTTCAAAAACTCTTCAGTTCGTTGGAAAATGAACAAGTTGTTCCTATGAGTGACGAAAATACGACAGACATTTTGATTTTGCGAGAACGCAATTCTATTATAAGTTTGTAATGTGGATAATGGCTTTTTAATTGTAATGCATTCCAATCTACATTTTAGTATTTTTGTAATCTTGTACCGTGTTTGTTTTTATTTGTATGTAACTCTTTGACTTTCTGAAATATCAAAATACAATTGTGACGCTTCTACACAGTCAGTTGTTACTAAAATGCAATAATGGCATATTAATGGCGTATTACTAGTAAGTACATCTAATCTATTTATTATATAGCATTGCATAGTATACATAAATAATCTTCACTGTATATACAAAAGGAACTTGAAGCCCGTACTTTAATTTATCTGTCTGTAATCTACTATTAATGAAAATTCATGCATCCGTTCTTGAGTTCGACTGAGTTGACTTCGAGCGTGAGAACACAATCATCCAAAAGAGCCGTAAGTGGTTAAAAATACAAAAAGTATATATTTAATTAGGTAGCCTCCCAAAACCAACTAGTGACCATCGTCCTCATGATCCCGCTCAATGCCTGACTCATCTTGATCTTCCGGTAAGGTCTGTAATTGTCAAGTAAAATAGATATGAGACGACACCACGGAAATGTCGGTTTCAGGGATTTCATTGTAACACACGTGACTTACGGTAACATATTCAGCCAGTTTCCTTGCATCATCTAACATGGATTCTAGGACATTATTTTCATTTTCTAAAAGCTCGATTTTTTCTTGTAATTCCTCGTTTTTGACAACCAGTTCTTCAATCATCTTTTGTCTCTTCTCCGACAATTCTTTCCAGTAGCTGGGAGGTGGTTCATCTAATAGACAGACAATTACAACATTGTTCAATGTCAATCATTTGATGTGGAATGAGGCAAATATTTGCAGGTGGAATGACGAAGGAAGGTTTAATCAATCAATTAACTAAATAAATTGATAGCAAATAGACACAGCCTTCATATTAAAGTACAATAATACCTCCAGTAATTAGGGCAACGTCATCTCGCTCCTCTTCCGTTTGTGTCGAAAAGTCGCGCTTAGGAAAACAATCGACTATCTTCCGCTTCACAGCAACAGCTTTCTTCACGCTCTTCCCAACCTTTTTCATGACGAATATTATCAGAATTTATCTCGAGAATGTACAAGACTACTTAGCTCACTTAAATACCACTGATAAACCTACTACTTGCAAAATTCGATACTCGGATGGTGAACACCAAAGATTACGTTGACAAGGGATGACACTTACATCAATCTCTTGGTTTCAGCGACACAGTTACTACCGAACTGAACGACTCACAAATAATTATAACAAGGCACGCCTGAGAAACGGAAATTCCTTGAATTAAAGCCAACATGCAAAGATCCTACAAAAGTCTGTGCGTCAGGTTTATCGCTGTAAAACTGTTTGGCATCCTGAAAAACATTATTTTACATTTTCTAGGCAAATCAGATGAGTTATGTGTAATCTATGTAGTATACCAGAGCCTCAAACTGCTTGACTTCGCATCTCGAATTCCATTCAAACCAATATGGACTCCTTGTATTGCTTTTAGTGCTTTAATTACTTTCGAGTTAAATTCTTCACATGATCGTATGCATACACGAATGCACGGAAGAAAATGTTCCCTTCAGTGAGTGCATGCCTCCCTTATTATCAAATATCTGTAGTACATGGAAATGCACGAAAACTTCCTTAAACTATGACGAAGAAAGCCGTGATAAGTTTCAGTTCAAATCACTTATTTTCTTTAGAATTCAGAGGTACAGCAGTAGACAAGACAGGATATATCAGCATCATATTCTGGAACTCTTATGAAGCGAAATTGAATGACCAGGTTGCCGGTGAAGAATATCACATATTAACTGATAAGAAAAAGGTCGAGCACAGGTACAATTGTAATTATACGCAAACGATAGGAAGATTTTACAAGTCTCAGGAAACTTTAAACTTGTTGCTAACGTTATCATATTCATCGAGTACTCCTAACTTCTAAAAGAGAACTATAAATATCATAAATTATGGTAGACCTTACTTCTACTACCTTACTTCCTTAAGTACGTTATACTATTACACCAAATCACTACTACTATCCACCTTCTAAGCTTGTTAAGATTCAACCTAAAGAAGTATAAAGAAAGAAAAGTATATGGACAGAGCAATATGGAATACATACATCCAGAAACATGTAACATTGCGTCTTTCTCAATAAATAATGATGGTTTAGCGGACTGCCTTCCCATTACATTGCTTTAATCACACATTCTAAATACAGAATTGACTTTTCAGGTAACTACGTTAGTTCTTTCCGACTATGAGGACGGAAATGCTTCCTAATAAACGATACTTGACTAATTAAATTAATATGTGACATCATGCTGATCTACGAAAATCTTATTGATGCACAGCAAGGGGCAAAATACAAAATTTTCAATAACAGCTCTGTGGTAGGTATCCTGATTACTCAAAATTAATTTATCCCCATGATTCCCTAGCACACATGTTCATACGCCTATAATACTTGTGCTGTTTCAACCGACAATATTCTTTAAAAAGTAAAATATTGTTTGCGTATTCGATGGATGCTATTCGTAGGCATCAACATGACTGCATAATAATATAGGTACTTATAATTCGAATCTTGTAATCTGATTAGTTCGACATTAGTATAATTATAATTACCTATAGCTCATTTTCGTTGTCGGTTAGAAGCTTTCGTGCTGAAGCACGTCTTTGGACCAAAGGTATTTAGGTATTTTATCAGTTGTTACAAAATTTGTCAACAAAATACATCTGACATTTCGATCTTACTTCCAGCTGAGCTTTCGCAAACTTAATCACTCTGCAATGTTTTTTATTTTCCTTAATTCAAAGGTCGCTTCATATTCGTGCGTACAGTACTACATAGTGTGTGTCGTGTTGCATGGCACATAATGAAGTTCTTTAATATCAAGGGTCGCATTTTTGTGATATCAAAGCCAAATTTATTTTAATAATGAACCAATTACTTTATCTTACCGGTGCTGGTCTTTTTCTGCATATCTGACTGCGACTAGTTAATTTTAAAGCTGTTAATTGTAAAATATTTTCAGCCGACGATTGAGGAAATGTGGCTGACATGTTTCCGATTCGCGGGTGATTATACTCAAAATACTCCCTCCTGTAATGTTCATTTAATACCCTCAACCAATCATCAAAGAGCCCCCAATTATTCTCAATGTCCAAATGTACTTTTCAATGGTTTGGTAATCTACTTCTTCCTGGCTATACTATTAATTATCATAATATTCTGACTTGATTTCTTAAACTCCATCCGATTCTTTTTTCTTCATGGTTTTTTCAAGTTTGTTTCCTTTCCTTGCACTGACCTCCTTCACGTTCTCAACATGCCAGCAATTCGTTGTTTACGCATGAATTTATTATTTAAGTAGATAAATACTTTATTCGTGGGGCAATTGTTCTGGCTTTATTATCTGTTATCATTACTTATTCTCCCCATTTAGTATGTGACTGTGAATCGTGAAGCCGTCTTTGATCGCCAAAGAGTGGAAAAACGTCACAGTCCTCTGAGTCCTCCAATCTAGCACGTAACATAACTTTGAATTGTCAACGGCTACACATTTCCCTATAGACGTTGACCACAATTTCGTGCGGAAAAAAACAGGGAGAAAGTCATTTCCTGTTCGACCTTCGGGACATGATAATATATTGTTACGGTAACAGCATGACAGAAGAGCATCAAGATTTCCTTAGTCAGGTTTTTATTGAGATGAGCTGACAGACTGACAGATAAATGTATAATATATAGTTATATGTATATTTCCTTAGGTATGTTTGTATGTAGGCAGGTACCTATATACTATGTATATACAGATGCAACATATAAATAAAGGAAAAACAGGGTAGCAAAATGGAGGTATGTCATTTGGAAGTAGTGAAAACATTTGAAGTTGCGTCGAGCTGGCAAGTACAACAGCGAACAGCGAATAATTTTTCCTGCTTTACTTCCATTTGATATAACTATAAAAATGGAAATCAGAAATGACGGAATAGAATTTCGATTTTGAATTTCCGACAACGGGAATTCAGACACGAAGTTCAGTTCAAACTATAGTTCCAGGGAAAGCAAATCGGAACTTGGCAATTCTACTATCTGCATAAGCAATTTTCGGGGTTTAGAGGTTTCAACTTTTTCTGCCTTCTCTATCATCCATGCACCGAGTAAGTAGGTACATACATGCACCCATTATTCTGTATAGCTGGACCTTTATCTATGTGGTTATTATACAACCCCAATGTACCGCGCCGAGTGCCTATGTAGAGGTATATGGGGTTTTTTTCTTTAGCACAGGATGAAAGTGCACAACAGCAAATTTCAACTTTTCTCTCAATTCTCTATCTCATAACGTTTTCCAAATTCCAAGTACTGTAGGCAGGTAGTTAATTGATTGTAGTCACTGTAATGACATCGACACATCACAAAACAAAGAACTATTCAGCTTACCCCAGCCTTCTTCCAAATCCAAGGTGATCGATTCGAATGTACCAAGTACGGAATCGGATTCATAAAAGAGACATCCCATTAGAAGTTTAGCAGTTGCATGGTACGTGCATGTGAATGCCGACAGTTATTAGGAATTGCTGTGCATTCAGGGTAGCTCCAGATAGCAGCGTTGCCCGGAGCATAGAATAGTATGTGCCCGGTAAGTGGTTCAGTTATTTTTTACACTGCATTTACTCA
>JAAXYX010003159.1:0-15179 GCA_036851915.1 Ptenothrix huangshanensis | reverse complement strand
TGTAAAAGTTATTGCGGTAGTTTTTATTAACTCTTACTAATTGTATTTTGAAGTGTTCACAATTACCCGCCGTTCACAATTACCCACCTTTACCCTACTCTTATTTATTTCTTAACGGAGGTGTTATCATTACTGATATCAATACAACATGCAAATGACGAGGAATTTATACAACAACGAATTCACCCATGCCCATAAATCAGTCCAAATGTACAAAATTAATGAAATTGAATTCTACAGAGATATTTCTATGTAGTCAAGGCATCTTGAAGAAATGAAGTTTCGATGAAAAATACATGCACCCAACCAGATAGTGTGGTGTCAAGTCAACAAAAAAGCGCACTCGAGTTCACAAGAGCGGAAACGCTCTCCAGTAGCAATTATTAGCGAATTTTCAAACGAAAAAAACATGTTATGCTATGATATCTCAAATAATAGTGATTCTCCCGGAAAAAATATACCTATATATTTATATAATATAACTATTATATTACATGTAATTACAGCCATCTAAATGACCACATGGATGCAGTTTTTTAAGACGGGTGCGGAATTTAATTGTTAATACGGATATAAGGAATCCAACGGTACTATTTCTCCCTTGATACTGATACACTCAGTTTTTAAATGGTGACATACGTTCCTAAAACGCTGAAGGAACAAGGATTGCACTTTTTGTGAGTGTTCGACTTATGCATTTTGTATTTTTAATTGTAGGGTGATAATCATGAAAGACTTGAAAATTTAACAGTAAGCTAGTTTAGAGCAGTTTCATATTCAATATTAATTTAGTTTCATGGGTAGAATTTTCTCGAATGATTTTTTACAACCCTTTTCCCGTTTCCCGTACAATTTTGGGACAATAAAAATCTTCATAATTTCCATCAGGTACTATTTTATTTTTCCTTATATAAGCCAGAGCGAAAGGGTTAGCTGACTATTAAAAACTAGCGTTAACGTTGAAGGTTTGTTGAGCATTTAGAAAAGAGTAGGTATGTACCTACTACCTACTTAGAAACTCATAGTACAAAATAAATAAAGTAATGTTCAATATTTGTTCTTAGTTTCTTACCTGCTTAATATAGCAGTCGCAGTTTGCAGTATAGAGAAGCAAGGTGAACAAAAAAACGACAAAATATTTTCAAGATTTTGTGATATAATTCATTAAAAATGATAGGACTTGGACTGAATTAATGAATACCGGGCCGGGTTTCTTTCGGTGTTCAAAAGTGTAGAATTGTGTTAGAATAAATGCTATTGTGCAACTCAGTCACATGCAGTGCTCTGGTTCAGTTCGTGTGAGGATCAGCATCACGCATTCAAAATCGAGCCGCCAACGGAACAACCATCTCATGACCACCCATTCGTTCTAGTAGGTGCTTCTTTGCATGTTGATAATTTGGTTTGTCAAGCACAGGGATAAACAATAAGAAGTTACCAGTTATCACTAATCAAGTAACAAGTTAAAAGTTGTTAGTTACAAGTTCCATTGTGTCACAAATTCCCTTGATTTCATCATTCATCATTTTCCGTTTACAGTGATTTTGTTACGTCATTTTGTTTTTCACTGAAAAAATTGGTTTGTTTGAAATTAATCAGTGCAATTACATGCATAGTTAAACACGAAATACTGATAAATCACTTAATTTATTTTTCATCGCATCTCATCAAGAATCCCTTGATTCGTTTCCAATTTGTAACTTACATGTAATAATTGTTGATTGACTTAAGATCATCATTAAAAAGAAAGGGGGTAAACATTCCACTGTCATTATGGACGAGGGATGTGAAAGTCAAGACTATCCTACCCTTAAGACTATCAGACACGAGTTTGTGGGATTCTCCAAAATTGGGAAAGGTATCGCACTTAAAGCATATTTTTAAATGAGAAACATTAATTGATGATAACCAATTTAAAAAATATGATGTCAACAGTAATTCAATTTGATCTTATGTGCTACAAGCATGTTGTTCTGTTGTTGTTTTGTAGTTACGATCAGAGAACGTCAGATTCCAGAATCCTATGCATTGAGGTTCGTAAATACGTCGTGCGATAAGAAACAGTTTTATCTAAACTGTTCCAAAGAAAAATTCGGTTCAGATGAAGCTTCGAAACTTCGTTCGTTACAAATTTTACGGAGAGCGAAGGTTAGAAAACCCATTAAAACAACAGGGGAATCAGATGCCAAAATTCGTATGCCTCCTCCGAAATTTCCCCCACCCTGGTCTTGTAAAAAGAAGGCGGACAACGATTCTAAGTCTAGTGAAGCTATGTTAAAGCCAACTTTAAAACCTGTAGAAGCTCGCTCGAAGCCTGAAAAAAATTATTTAAATTTCGTTCCATTTGAATTACAAAAGCAAAAGAGAACTCAATCTCCAACGCGTACAAATAGTCCAGCTAATGTTGTCCAGACAGATTCTGAAACTACCAAACCTTCGGAGAAGACTGGTAGGGCAGCAAGAATGCTGGCCTCAAAGCGACGAAAGCACAAAATTGTTAAAAAGTTAAAGCCTATGTTTAAACCCGGAGAGTCTAAACCTGTAATTTCTGATCTCCGTATGCGGAAGCTTGTAGATATGTGGGCAACCAAACTAGCCTCTGTAACCAGTGATATTCAAAGTTCTCCCAATTCTAAACATTTTTCTTCTTCCTCCAAGACTTGTAATCAGCAAACTAATAATAACCGAGTTAATTTCACAAATGTAAGAAAAAGTTCATCTGTTGCACCTGATAATTTTACAAGATCAGAACAGCAAAATCCATATTCATTTTCACATCGATGTCAGAAACCACCCGAAACAACTGAACGTACAAGTTTAGGCTCCACTAATACGTGGTACTTGAAATTTCAAATCGTTTTTAGTGTATTTAAAAAATGTATTTATTTTGACTCCTTGCTAATATTAAATAGTTTAAATTGCTTTGGTATAAACAACGGTCTGGAATATACAGTATTATATGCATATAATACATGTTATACTGAATGTGTTATACTTGTATTTTTCAGTGCGTCTCCAACTCCAACAAAGTCTTATGTGTACCCCAATCCGTTAGTGAATCAAACCATAGAACTATTACGATTCAAAAGAGATGTGGAAGCGAAGATAGAAACTTTTGATGCGGAACCAGTAGTTAGTAAAATTCCCCCCCTTCCTGTGATAATTAAGAGGCCTCCAAAGGGTGAATTGACTTTAGAAAGCATTCCCATGACCAATGAAGAAGTTAACAACGTATTGATGAAAAGAATAGCAGTTCTATTGGCACATGCGGGATTCACACGTAATTTTTGTTTTACATTATATATATAGCTTATAATATATTACCTATCAGTATTTTTACCTTAAGTGTAATGGATTTAAGGTTACTTGTCAAGGTTGATCGACGTTCGACTACTAATGCTTGTTAAGCATTATTAGTCGATCAACCTTGGTTACTTGTGATGGCTTGTATGTTCATCCGAAATATTTACAGAATTCGACGCTTTTATGCGATAATTAAATTGTTTGTTGTTGATTTCTGTAGACTCTAAACTATTACCTATGGAAATATTAGCTGACTGTTTGCAAGATTTTTTGCTCAAAATGTCTAGTCGCTTAAAACAAATCCGAGAGCGAGAGCTAGCCGGAGTGGACCACGAATTTCCGGTACGTAACCTTTATTTTCTTACACTATAAACGAGGTTATGTACTGCTGCATGAGGCAAAGGCAATTGCCTAGAATAGCAGTTATTGCTAAATAGAAAATAAATATTTATCAAATTTGATTTTAAAAATAGGATCCGATGGAGCGAACTTTGGTAGAGCTGGGCATGGGAGGAGTTCGTGGTTTAGAAGATTTTTATGAAACAAAGGTTGTTAACTATCATCGCAGAATGGCCGATACGTGCATGTCTCTCCGGAGGCAGTATACTAGTATGTTACATAACAAGATTGGGTTTAGTGCAGTTACTCCTTCCGTACCGACGGGTATCAGGTAATAATTTCTATCTACAAATAATCCATACACGGGTGGATTTGTATTTTCTGTGTTTAAATTGATGTACAATTTTATTTTCTATTTGCAGTGTGGTGTTAGATTCAAGCTCTGGTTTGGATGAGACAATATTAGCACCTGTACAAAATAACGGGCTCCCTAATACATCTCCTTCTTTATAGAATCGAGAGATGGAAATAAATTTTGTGATATGATTAAATTTAAAACAAATCTAAACTGGACATAAGAAACGCTTTCAATAATATATCTTCAAAAGTTGTGACTAGAAGATTTCTACAAAGTGCGTCATTTAGCATTAGATAGTAATTAAACTAGTATTAGGCTGTTAATCTAGTGAAACTGCATCCAGGTATGGTTGAATTCCAACCTACTGGTACTTCGGCATGCCCCTGCTCCTAACTCTACGGGAGTGATACTTCTCATTGTACATACCTACGGATCTCTTTTCTTACCTTGTTTCATATGCATACAAACACATCAAACCTACTCGTCCGGTTGGAGTCTCTACTGCTAAATACTTGACTCCACTGCTAAATCCTAAATATAGTCATCGTCGTACGCTACCACTTTACGTTCACTTACTACTGACTAAGTTATTCCGACACGTACAATTTTACAAGTGAAGAAGTCAAAACTATCGCGTAGATCCCGTAAGATTTTCAGTCGTTATTTTCACTCACATCTCTTTACATTTGTACCACCTTCTATTTCTATGAGCTACGTTTTTGTTTGAATCGAAGACATCAGGCTGTGCGTAATCAGTTTGTTCGTTTCACCATCTCTTTCAAGCTCCTACTTTACACAGCAACTAGAAAAAAGACTACGACAACCCGCGAAACCTTTGGTGTGCTTTATTCGCCACGGAAAGAGTACGTCTGTGTCTGTAAGACCTGTGTGGATCATGTCTTTTTTCCTTTCAAATGTGACGTCGTTCTTCTAAATTTGAAATTTACCTCAAAGTCACTTATGAAAGGGATAATCTTCCGTATGGAATTTGTGTAGGTAGTTTCGCATTTATTCAGTTATCGTCAATTAATTATGTACAAGTTTTTATTCGTATTGTTGAGTACTTTATTACTTTGATATTGTTCCATCATTAGAGTTCAGTCCCAGATTCTTTTGTCTTCGGGTGAAAAGGCGACAAAAACGAAAAGTGTTGGTGCGTGGTTATTATTGTTGTATACAGAGTTTGGTATTGATTTGGTAATCTAAAATCATAATGCAAACGTTGCTCACATTACTACGTTCCATTCCCAATCCGGTAAAAGTACTATAAAATTACTTCAATAACCAAAAAGTAGACAAAATTTGAACAATTGGTGTTTCTTCCGTAGTAATTGAAATCATTCAATATACACTTATCTTCACTTGGATGAATATAGTCTAAAAGCTAAACGTGAAAGTAGAGCAGTGTATAAGTATTTTTCTCTGAATAAACAAAAGACTCTGAGCGAGCGCTAAAATCTTTTCTACTTCACCGTCGTTTGACATATTTAAACAGTTTGCATTTATTCGGGAATCCAATGTAAATCTATTTACTTACCATAGTGTACTGGATAGATGGATGTCTCACTCGGTAAGTAACAGTTCAGATTCATGAATCGGGTCGATAAAATACACATTGAGAGTAGTTATAATTATACATACTTATTCATACTCGCCAATAATATTGATGACCATAATCAGGGATTGTGTGGACACAATCTAATGGGTCCAAGTACAGGTTGTCTTTATACCGTAGATGGACTTGTGAGCCGTAGCATTATTGCTTATGATTATAGAGTTAATATGGTACAGTACAGTACGTAGGTTTTAATGAATAGCTAGTCTCAGTAGTAGGTATTACCTCGTTGGTACATATCGGCGTTGAAGATGCAAAACTTAACATCTTCTGAGAAATCCCCTAACGTTACGAAAAGGATGTTAAGTTTTGCACCTCCAACGACGATATATGAATTAGTAATTAATGGAGGTACCTTAACCTTAGTACACTGAAGGAGGAATTAAACATGCGACAAGAGGCATCCTGTTTTGAGCAACAGTAAACCACGTGAAAACGATTCGTAGTTGCACTGATCCTATATGTATGAAACCATTATATATATATACATACACTCGGCAATAAAAGTTCACTCAATTATTTATTGATCTTAGGTACAACTACCTGAAATACATAAGCATAATCTTGGCAAAAAATACATGTCAAAAGTGTAAGAAGTTCCTTCATCATAAAATGCTCTCTGAAAAGTTGAATTAGATTGAGAATTATAGTTGTGCCTTATAGGATTTGAATAACCGTTTTAACAATCCAAGGACTCAAAAATTAAAAAGTTATAATTGCATTCAAATATTGGATAACTGTGCACCTTTCAGAAAAATTACTAACAGTAATCCACTTTAATTTTTTCAAAGTAGAGTTGGAAAAAATAGCAGAAAGTACCGGGCTAAACCTGAGTAATTTTTTAAAAATATTATAAACTGGTTGTATTACGTCAAGAAGAAACGGAATCACTGTGATCATTACAGATAGGTATATGCATTGTTTATATACGTACCTATATTTGTTATGAGCATTTTAGTTGAAATTAATCTAAAAGGGATATTAGTAGGCGTTTCATATCGTTGATTGATTAATTATCAACCAAGGATTTGAATGGATACACCACATTTTTTATATTCACCTTTTTGTTTTGACATTAAACTTTTACTTGAGCTATTAAATTCAAGATGAAGATCGATACTGACCTAGTGCCGTCTAAGATGATTCTGAAATGTTTAATAATTAAATTACTTCCAGCTAAAGTTAGAAATTATATCATTGTTACCTTAAATCTATTTAGAATTCCTTCATAAAATCTTAAAGCATGAAGGAGTTTTAATGACAGAAGTAAACTATACTGCTTGATAGTTCTGGGATTTATTGTATTAGTGTCTTGTATTGAATAACCCTGAATACCGAACAATAACGGTTCAACTCTGTCTATGTCCTATAGCTCTTTCTTTTATTTGACCCACCCCTAACGTCACGGATATAATGTAGGACTTTGCTGCTAAAGCCAATTTGAAACGTGAAAAAGTAACCACCTAATTGTATGTCTGTTAGATTTGGATCGGACCTGGATTGATTACCTCAATTAAAAGCAGCAACGTCGTCCAACGTTGCGCTTTCGAGCCGGTAAAGAATGTTTACCATATAGTAAAAGAACAATTAATACGGACACGCACAAGAAATTCATGGTTTGAGATATGGGTAATAGAATGTCGCAAGTACGACATTGGTGTTAACAACAAAATAGTCCCGGAGGTACAAGCTACCTAACAATTTGACAACATTTGAACCCTATTTCGTATTATCAATACAAATACTTGATTGTGTGTATAGATATATAATTATATTTCGCCGAACGTTGATATTGATGATTGTTTTACTAAAGGCAGTAGCATCCCTCCAGCTGGTCGGAGCCTTTGTCTTTCATACATACCAATCATCTATCAGTGTAATCACATAGTCTTACGAAACCAATGTTGGTCCCGTCTGTTCGTAGGATGCTATTGGCAATAATTATAATTATACAATTACTAGAAACTACCAAGGGACGCTACATATATATATATATATATACCTATATTCATATATGTATATATACTTGTATTGCGTTACACATACTGCATCTTACGTTACAAATGACATGACCATGGATCAATATAATTATTTTTGTTTCTGTTGCTTTTCAACAATTTGCTGTATCCTTCGTTTCATATGAATAGTAGGTATTTTATTGTGCAACGATTATCTTTACATGTGGTATGATGGTAGCGTGTGTATTTTGACACAGAAATATCATGATGGCTGACATTTTCTATAATCATTTCAGAGGCTAGCAGTTTTCTTGACGTAGAAACATTTCTTTTAATCTTGACGTTTTTGTCTCAATACGAACAACCCACAAGAAACTTTTCAAAGGGATGGTATAAGGTTGAGAAGCACATAATTGTCCCACCATAATTACCATAAACAAATTACAAAGTCGGAAATGATTTTTGCAATTTATACACAACTAACAGGAACAGAACACACTAATCTAGTGTATTTCTGCTAAATTCCCGAAACATGAAAGAAAACTTGCGATAAGATAAGCAAATTGCGAATCCAGATACTGCGGTTTGAAGACTAACAGATCATTCATTGTTCCCGGAATTCTGTCAGTATAACATAGCCTTTTAATTTGAGTAAAAATGAGTTTAGAGGGACATAAAACGCTTACTTAAGTATCCTAGCAGTCTTCGAAGGCAGCCAGAAATTGTTGACGAATGCCAAGCCAAGTTGTGTTCTAATAAAAGTGAGTGTGAGTGTCTGTCTCCAAATCTGTCTCTGTGTATATTCATACTACTAAAGTGAACTGGAGCCGTATTTCATTCCTCATCTCCTTCCTCTACTATTTCGCACTTGGTCGGGTAGTGTGATTCTGGCAGAGAGTCATACAATTTGTTCGTTGATTTTGCTGAGTGAATGCAGACGAGTTTACGACACATACTCTTGAGTCTTGACCTTCCTTGAGTTAATATAAAAATACCGTCTGATTGACTACACTGTGCATGATGATATTTTCTTCAAGTTTTTTTATTCCATTTCTCATGTGTTGCTCCCTACACTTCACGTGTACGCACCTTTTTCATCTTCTTTTCGAATTTGTCGCCTCGGCACAGACTTTTCATGAAGTCTTCCCTCTCATCCATCAGCGATCAGCTTACCTCGCAAAACTTTCATTCAATGTAATCATGCTTATTGAAAACTGACAGCTACTTTAGAATTTAAAAGGGAAAAAGTAAGAATTGCATTCTCACAAGCAAATAGTTTAGCTCACAAAAAGTTCGCGGCTTTCCTTGTTCACACTTGTAAGTCTCGGTCTGTTTGCTCCATTTCAAAATGATGTATGCTGTATTACTGTATTCAGTGTACATATTCACTGTATTGTAGACATAGATGTGATACTAGTATAGACAAGAGCACATACGTGTGCATAATATGTATGTGCCCTTGTGTCTTTTGTATCTCACAGCTTGGGTTTTAGGCTGTGTTTACTTACTACAGGGGTTTAGGCAGGCAAATGAATATACTGATTTTGGGTTGAGTATTGAATATGTTCATATAATGCTTCGCTTGAATACATATACGTATGTAGGTTTTTCTTCGTTTATTTATTATCTATTAAGGCGCATGGCTTCAGAAGTTCAACTTTAGGCTCAGGGGCTCTTACCAGTACAAGTGTAGTACTACTACTAAGATTTCCGGCTTCTGTTTACCACCCAAATATATATATATATATAATTACGTATGTCAAGCCAGAAAATCAAAATACACTAACGCACTCAAGCGCTTATAACTTCCGGCGTTTTTATATTTAGTTTACAAGCTAACTCCACGCATTGTATCGTCATTTGAATTACTTGTTCAGAATTTATTACCCGAATTTAGTTTGGATTCCACAGCATTAAGTATAAGTAAAAAAAATACTGGCATATATGGATCAAGCGTGGAGCATTGGACTGTAGGTGGTTTGGAAAGCAGTTGAACGGTAGATACCAAAGACTGTAAAAACCTGGTAGCATGTAAACGTGAAAGATGTCATTAATTATTTTGTTATTATTTATGACGCTATTTAGCCAAATGTAAGTAAAGAGTGGCAATAGCATATCCTTTCCGACTCTTAGAACGGCCGTTCCTATTTTCTACTTGTACGATGTTTCATAATCTGAAACGCATGCCAATTTTTTTTTGTAAATATGTCATGATTGAAGTTAAGTACTAGATGAAGGCCACAAATCACAACTTTTAGTATTACAACCACCATCAAGGATAATTTTGAACGATGAAATGCGATACTTCGGAAAATTTCTGTTTCGGGGTTGACTTGACACAAACAGATCGATGATGTCCTCCCGTTAGCTACCATTTGCTGTACAGTGGAAGTGTAGGTGCCTTCAAAATGGCCTGTGTATCCTTGCACTTATACATGAGAGCAACTACAAGTTCAGTACAAGTATGAAATGATTAATGCGCCTACGTTGATTTTTAAGCCATTTGTTATACTATTCTGTCATGTGTCACATTATGACACAAGGGAAGTATTTGACAATTGGAAATTCCTGGACTCAAAGCGTTGCGTGGCGATGCCACATTTTTGAGTTTTCTGGTTTGTAGGTGGGTTGTGGCAGCCACTGGATTATGAAATTGAAACACAAACATGTGATGGAGAAAAGGAGGATAAGTATGTGCTTCTGACTCTTATACTTTCCTTAGTGTGAAGTGGCAAAATGTGCACATGGCGAAGGTACGTGAATACCTTGGTTGAATTGTAGGTAAATATGTAGCCTACCTTACGAGCAATGAAGCTTACGGGAATGTAGAGAGGTAGGAACGGTGTATCATTCCCCTACAGATGGTTGAAAGACGAACCAAGATTATTAGTACAAATATAGACTTAGTATTGACAACCATACTTTTAGCTTATATGTAAAATGAGTTGAGACTGAAAACAGTAAAATTTCCTTCATAACCGAAAAGATTCGCCTATAGTCTATTTTTGTGTTGATAATGTTTTTTGTGGCCCACATTTCAAATGTTTTACCCATGAGCGGATCTCGTTGCATTGTATAGACAGTTTGAGTAGAGAGAAGCTTGAAGTGCTTGTGTGTGATCTGTGATTCTACGTCTTTACGCCGTGCAAAAGACCCAGTTGGCTTTTATACAAGGCCGAGTACCTAAGTTAAAAGCTAAGAGCCGAGAAGCTACTTTTCTCGTATTGCCCTTTCAAATGCCTGTCTAATGAAGCGGCAGGTTTGGCTTTGGCTGCCTCTGTGAAGCTCACTTTCATCGTAAACTTACAGATACTTTCTAGCGTCAACCCATTTCAACTTTAATCTCACAACGTATCTGTGTATACGGGCAGACATGGGATATTCCCTCTCGTTGTCGCCTCGGCTGTAGCTGCCTCTGTACCTATCCTCTCCTAGTCAACCATCCGCTGGTACTGGTACCTACAAAGAGAATGAAGGATCATCATTACTGCAGATATGACCAACGCTCGACAATATGAGAAACCTATAACTACTCTTATCTTTTCTGAAATGGTGCTCAAGCTGTACGAAGTAGTCACTAACCGTGTTCATCTGTTCCCCACGTTCAACGTCTGAGGAAAGAAAGCAGTCGTTTGTGACTGCTCAGAAGAAAAAAAGAATTAATAAATTCTGAAAGACGTTTTGTTCATTCACTCCTCACGTCGAGTGATAGACACAGGTGTAGATTAAAATTAAGCTGAGCAGTTATCAATTAAGAGAGTCATTTCAGAACCTTCTTTTGTGCACGGGACTTACCCTAGACGATGTGCAAGAAGACAGACATATTCGCTATCCACATGAACTGTAGCTGTCAAATATTGTGTCTTTGAAGGTGTACGTATAAAGTTCACGTTCAAAATTGTTTTCTGCTCCCGTCAATCCGCGTGATTTGAACAGTCACACGAATGTCTGCGTGTTGTATGTAGTGTAGGTATGTATGTAGGTAGGTGTAGGTAGGTATGTACAGGCGAACTTGGGTAGGTAGGTAAGTACTTGCAAATAATTATTCACATTAAATTCTGAAACTAACTCCGCTGGTTACTCCGCATCCACTGTTTTGACAGATACACAGCCTGAAACCTCATCCTTGCCATGCGAACGGGGAACTTGAATGCTAAAGCAATTTGCGAGGATTTGCAGATAAAGACACACAAGGTTGTAGAATTTAATGGCGAAACCCTTGGCATTGACATCGCTTATTTTGTTGGAACGTAAATTTCTCCGACACCTTGCTTGGCTAGATCACGGAATGTCTGACGACCGAATGACTCACTAGTCGAAAGTCAAAGCCAAAGCCAAAGCTAATAGCTTCCACATGAATATTACTACGAGCTTGACTAGCACTTCTATTCTGCTCACCGAGTCAACTTAATTGCCACCGCATCGGTAGAGTTTGCTCTCCCAGTTTAGTTACTCAGTCATTAGTTGCTCCCCACTCAGCGTTTAATTTCATATTTTTAGAGGCTTTTAATTCACAATAGAGATGTATTTAGATTCGGATTTTCAGACGGATCCAAATGCAAATAATTCTAATAGTCAAGATGAATCGTACGAAAGTTGGGATTTGAATAGATCGGCACGGGACCGTAACAGGTATTTGTTTCTATGTCGTATACGATCGTACCTACAGCTTTCTGATGCATAATAAATACATGTATTCTTGGATGTGTAGGATGAAGGCTGTTGGCTACAGGAGAAAAATCCTATATGACACGTTGTTCTAACATTAACCTTGCCCTAATTGGAATCCCTTTTGGAATCCCGTTGCTTTGATACTGATCTTTTCCAACAGTCGATATGAGTATTCATGTGTCTTCCACGACTTTGACTCGATCTTTCCTTTCCATCCACATCCTCTGCCATTGCCGCAGTCACATCCGTGACTGTACTTTTACTTCTTGATTTTTGCACTCATACATCCATCCATCCATCCATCCATCCGTCCATCCATCCATCCATCTATTTTATGTTCTCATTCGTGAAGTACATACTGCATCTACGAAGACAAAGTTTAAAAGTTGTTCCTTCACAGTTCAGGTTCAGACAATGAGTTAAATTTTCTGATTCTTCCAACCGTCACTAAAAGCTGGGGAATGTCATGCATAATTGGAATGTGCAATGATGCGAACTGGAATCCACTTCCTATCTCCCAGTCCCAGTTTCCTTACTCGTATGAGTGCTTTAGGTGTTTCACTTTCCACTACACTGTTACTCTTTCCTCTGTGGAATTTTCTAAATGGAATTTTCTTAAGCATTTCTTTGCAAATTCTGTCAATCTCTTAAAAGTTTCATTAGTTTTGTGTTTTCACTCAAATTGAGAGATGGTTTTTGTTGATCAAATTTAGTTGTCAGCTACGCAGGTATATTGCATTTTTCCTTTTATTTAGTTACGAATACATGCCAACTTGAACTTTGAGAAGTCAAGAAATTTTGTAGTCACTTTCGTTTATGTGAATTGTGTCGGGAGAAGCAGCTGCAAACAACTTGAAAGCAAATAGGAATGCGACGATAACTGAATAACCTTCAGTAGCGTCCGTCCACACTTTCACTCCGTCTTACCTTTGGCTACTGAAAACAAAATGAGCAATGGTGGCAGTTTGATGACAACCAACAGGACAATCGTTGTCAACGTGTATGTATTTCTATAGAAAAAAAGACGGTATTCTTTGAAGTAGTGTGAGTTTAAGGAAGTGAATTGAAATCAAGGGGGAAAAGTCAGCACAGTTTAAAAATGTTTCTTCCGTACTTCCCCAAAAAAGGTCAGGAAGAATAACGAATAGTAGTTGGTTTAGGCGGTTAAGACTAGAGTACTTATTTATCGCTTTAAATTCCGTCTCGCAATCCTAATAGTTTACATTTCAAAACATTTTAGGGGAATGTAAATTATTTTTTTTAACAAAATACATGTATCTCCTACTTGTGTATTAGATTTCATGCCGTAACTCAAGCAGTGGTTACCGGAGTGTATTTTGTACTTGTGTTTGAACACAGTTTCCATAAATACCTCAAAACCAGCCTACGCATTGCTCATCATATAGTTTATAATCTCAAAGTTAATAGCCTGTCAATACGCTCACACCACATCACGTCGTAGAGATCACTTGTGAATAGGGAAGGCGTCAGATAGTTTTTAAACACTAAAAGTTTACCTTGCAAGTCATTGCCATTAAGTTGAGAATCGAAAACTGCGGAGATGTAGACCTATCCCTATGGGCCTTACATCGTCTCGTCTCGTTACATACACTTCATTACGTATATACCTACATACATACACAAAACAAACCAACCAAAGTGTAGGCTTAGTAATACTTAGCCTACAATTTGGTTGATATATTTATTTCTTGAGGAATACTGCCTGCTTTCTTACTCTAGTCATTTCAACCCACAAGCTTACACACCGTCGTAAATTTATAATTATGGCAGCGAAGCATCCGCATACATTTGGAAAGCACTAACTAAGGATCCTGCTAGTCGTTACGACTAAATGGAAAGACGTTCTTTTATTTGCGTTGGCTGTATCTCAGAATCGCACAACCAGAACGAGAATTTTTTCATGATTCCAAGCCATATTGACAAAATACTTGAGAGTGGAATAATGAAAATATTGGCCACAACTATGTGGTATATATAATTGCGGGTATGAAATAGTGTCTGCTGTCTACATATAGGTAGATATACTAATAGTAGAACTTAGTAGGCAGAGCGAGATGTGAGTATGACACGAACGAGTAGACGTCAATAAAAACGTATTTACACCTTCAAAAAGTACACACAATTATTACCACTGTCACTATCACTATCACTATTACTATTACTGCTTCTACTTCCAGTACATTATACACCTCCAAATAAAAATACTTAATGTAAGTTTATGATCTGTCGTGGTTTCAGTTCACATTTCACAAATTCTCCACGTCTTCTCATCACATCGTCGTCTGGCTGGATTCAACTAGAGTCTAGAGTCTAGAGTCTAGGATATTCCCGTCGTAGTTTATGACGAGAATGTTCTATCCATACATGTATGTTAGCGGTCATATTACCTACATATATATTGCGGCTTAGGCTTGGACGTCTTCAGGGAGTAGGTACGCTTGCTTGCAATCAGTTCTTAATCATGATTGTCAACAGTACAAAAGAATTTGAGTGTTTGAGAAAGACTTTAATTTTTGAGAAGCGTGTTTAATTAAAAGAACAACGGGTTGGATTTTGTTCTGATAAATAATTCTGACATACGACATACATACAAAGAATCACTCCAGTTTATAAGTGCACACGGGAAAGTACTAACAAGAAGTACAAAAGTGCAAAACTCTAAACAATAATACACACTCGGAATGCAATTGTAAACTCCTCCACTCCTCTCCTGTCGACTTTGCATGTGCATACAGTGGTATTGTACACAAGTAATTTACAGTTAAAGAATTGTCTTATTTCATGCTGCGGTGCATGGAAAAGTTTGCTATCCTTGCTCCCTCGAAAATAAAGACAATCGGCATTGGTTGTATTCCGATAAAAGGATTCATTCTAAATTCGAGTTCATGTGTAGAGCGTAAAGCCACAAGAGTTT
>JAAXYX010003158.1:0-15180 GCA_036851915.1 Ptenothrix huangshanensis | reverse complement strand
AAGAATTGCATATTGCATTGGTTGTCAATCTTCGAAGAGCTTGGTGCCAATGCACTAGATATCCTTGATAAATAATTACCGTAAAAATAAATAAATTGTTGTGCCTATTAGTTGCAGTCAGTATAAGTTAAGTATTGTTAGTGCAAATTAATACAAATAGATGTAATTAGTAGATAGCTCCTTAATGTAGACATATTGCTACTATAGCATAATAATGAGAAATAGTTTATAACTTATCGAGCATAGGCGGAACGAATTTTAATTACAAAAAATGATGTTGAAGACAGAGCTACCGGACATTTTAATGCGGATTGTTGCTCAATCTTCCGGAGCTACTGAACGGTGTCCAAGACGACCGAAGAAGAATGTACGAGCTCAAACTGACTCTTTTGATTCCGATTTAAAAAACCCCGCGGCCTTCCCAAGAAAACGCAAATACCGTAAAACTTCTAATTATAGCCCGGGCTATGATTGTAAATATTTACTTTTCTCCCTGGTCATCGTAATGCTTAAGCATAGGGTTTGACCCGGCTATAAAAGGAGGCAGGCTATCTTTAGAGGCAGGCTATTATTAGAAGTTTTACGGTAAGTAAATATCATGGAGGAGACGGCACTGGAAGGGAAATGGTGAAAATAGAGAAAATAGTGAAATAGGAATGACAGAGGCAGGAGATAAGAACGGGGAATTATTGTTATTGAAATTTAGGTAATATTTTATCTCGAATGACTTTTTGTATTGTGAGAGTATACATGACCATGCCAAGGCTTGGCTTGGCATGGCTATTGGACTTGGAAATGAAAATGAGCGTAAGAACGAAGTAGGCGTCGGACATTATATTATGCTCTCTCCTCTTGCTCATCGCCTCCATATGCACATCTTTTGGTTTTGGTGCATACTCTTACTCTCCTTCGTCTGTGAAGATACATAGTGCGGGATGGTAGAGCAGTAGGTGCGAGAAGATGTTTCGTTAGTCGTACTTGGAATATGGGAAGAGAAGGAAGGGATGGAGATTGAAGACAAGTAAAAGTGAATGGATGCAATTTAGTTGAATTTAGAATAGAAGGTAGTATGTGTGTTTTTCTCCGGTATATCGGAAGGTAAGTAGGTAGGTAAGTAAGGATTGCGAGGATTGTGAGGATTGTGAGGAGTGTTGAGGCACTCGAGGCTCAAGTGTAAAACTGTTCAACACTTTCTCTTGTCCTTGTTGATATGGTTGTGTGTTGTGTGTTGTACGATGTACGATTAGGATATGTTTGTACTGTGTCGACTGTCTACTGAGAGCATCGAATGGAGCTCCGAGGGAGGCTCAAGCTCTGCAGTTACTTATAATGTACCCGAACCAGGACCAGGACCAGGACCAGGACCAGGACCCGGACCAAGACCAAGACCAAGACCCGGACCGTGGCATGGCTTGGTAGTTGGAATAATTGGGCATGTGGTCGCTTGTGCTTGTAGCTTCCACTCTAATCATTCACTACTATTTACTAGGTAGTAGACTATACTTCTTCCTACCACTTATACACAGCCTTCATTTGTTCCAATGGATATGGATGGTAGGTGCGTAGTAGCCTACCAAATTGCAAAGCCAGCAGTATAGCATACATACACACATACCTACATCACGGACAGTGGTATCACCATGCAGCATGTAGCAGGCGGAAATGGATGTAAGTCGTACCTACCTGTGCTCTTTCCCTTGCTGTTTACCTTCCTGTCTCTAGCTGTCCTTGTTAGTTGCCTATTTGCCCATTTTCCGTGTCTTGTCTGTATGTAGGTATGTACTTACTACAGTTTGATTCCCATGTAGGTGCATGGATAGTAAAGGAGGAGGAAAGGTCTTGTTTGGAATGGGAATCTGAATAGAAATCTGAATAGGAATGCAAACTCGTAGCTCCTTGTCCTGTCCTCATACTGTGTAGGGCTCGTTGTATATAGTCTACGGTTTAGTGTTTATTCTAATAGCGTCGAGTTGAGCTTATTATTTGTGACTGTGCTGCGTGTGTACTGTGTAGTGTGTAGCTATGCACGTAATTATACGCCTGCCTTCTATACATACATAGGTGAAGCGTGTATTTTATAAATGTGCTCCCCGATCGTGCTAATAATATCTGGAACGTTTCATTTTCCACTCTTCTCTCTAATTACAGCCTCAAAAATGTAGGTTGGTATAAATTAAAGAGTTACTGTCTCATACAAAATACTAATACACGTTGCTAATCTACGACCAAGACAAGGACAGACAGCTTCCAGCTTCCAGCTCTTCCACCAGCTCCGGTGCTGTATTATAGCTCTGCCATCCGCCACCCATCCTTGTCTTCCCGGTAATAAAATTTATCATGGAACGGGAAAGTAGAAGCCGAATTCAAAGCAAAGCCAAAGCCATAGCCAAAGAGATGCTTGGTGCTCAGCATTCAAAGTTCACTATAAAATGTATAAATAAGCTGAATAATCCTCTGTGTGGATGTAGGGTCTACACCTTCCTCGATATCTTTCCCTACACTTGTATGTACATTGTGCATATCTCTACCCTGGATTTTTACATACACCTATATGCCGAGATAATAATTATACAGAGCAAAAGCAGAAGCAACGGGAGAAGCAGAAGCCAAGCCAAGCCAAGCCAAGCCAAAGAAAAAGCCAAAGCCAACTGTCCGCTCAAGTTCTAGAAGTAGAAGGGAAAAGACAAATGGTAGAAGTGCCTACCTATATATTTTCTAGATTCAGCTCTAGCCGGAGTATATGCGTAATGAATTCACCGTCCTATATGTATACACACATCCGTTGTTAGTATTCATGTGTATGGGTACAGAATCGGAATCCACCACGTGAAATGATGGCCATGGTAATTTGGTAATCGTAATTTGGGAAGTCGGTGGGGAAAACGGAATAAAATTATAATAGAGTTGATGAGACTCGTATTGCTGCCAGTTAGATATGAGCCTATTAGCTAGTTAGTTATAGGAAGCAGGTTGTCGTTGTAGTTGCCTTTACTTTGCTTTGCTTTGCTTTGCTTGTGCTTTGTCTCATGCTTGGATGGCTGAATGGCTCGGCTAGTTAGACCGTGCGGTTGGTTTTGGTCTTTGCTTTTTCTTCTTCTTCCACTTCCTACTAGTTTACGTCTACTTGAGTGTATTGTGGAAAGGAGAGAAGCGACTCTGTTATTTTATTCTGTTCCCACTTCCCACTGCTATTCTCCTTCTCTCCTATGGAGATACTAAAGGTGGATGTGGATGTGGATGTGGATGTGGATATGGATGTGGAGGTGGGTGATCGTGATCTCCATGCTCAAAGTGTGCATAGGCATCCAATAATATTATACCTTCAGTTACTGTCTATACTCTATGATACCTCTCTTGATTCTGTCTGCCTTTCTTTCTAACAAGTCGTAGTCGTAGTCAGAGTCAGAGTCAGAATGAAAGCTAGAGCGAGAGTGAGAGTGAGAACCCAAAAGTCGAGCCGAGATGAGATGAGATGATATGAGGCAGCCAAAGTAACTAATGTACAGGAAAGTAATACAATTGTGAATTAGATACATAAGAGTGTAGCTAGTTGGGCACAATAGATAAAATAGTAACAAGTATGAAGGGTGGACGGTGGAGATGAAGATGAAGACAAAGGAAGAAAGGAGGAGGAGAAAGGAAGCTAGTGTGGATAGATAAGGGAAGGCTAGGGAGTGTGTTTGTGAACAAGAAGACGAAGAGAAAGCAGGGAAGAAAATAACAATAATAAGGCAAGTCGAATAAAATAACGAAGGTGCTCCTGTGGTCCGCGCGCAGCCAGAACCAGAACCAGAACCAGAACGACTTTAATTTTGATGGTCACTGTCTCCGTATTCGGTATTCGCTGTTCGCTATTCGCTATTCGCTATTCGGCATGCCGTGCTCCTTGCTCACAAATAAGAAAGTGTAGGAGAACGAGAGTTGGAGAGTAAGGAGGAGAAGAAGGAGAAGTAGACGAAGACGAGCAAGAGAAGGAGCAAGAGCAAGTGGAAGAGCAAGAACAAGACCAGTGAGCAATCCAATTTTCTCTCCATTTGATGACGTCAATTTTTTCTCTACTCCTCGCTTTCTCTGTGCCATTCTGTTGGAAAATTGTTTTCTCCTTTCCCCTCCACCTTTTTTCTTTATCTTTTTTTGCCTCGCTTCTCCTATGCTATGCTATGCTGTGCTTTGCTATGCTATGCTGTGCAGGGCTACTTGAGGCTATCCTATCCCTATCCTATGCTAGGCGATTCTACGTGTACTTTTACTTTCTCTACACTCAATCGAGACTCTGCTCGACCATTGGCTATTTATTTTGACAAATATCTTTTCATTTACTTCCCCCCACCCTTTACTTTCCCTCCTTGTCCGTGTGTCTGTCTGTATGTCAGTCTATAGCTAACTCTACTTCCCTGTAGTGGGTACTTACCTTTCTTTGACTCAACTGTACATACGTTCATTAGATCTTACATATCTTTACAGTCCTCATACCTACATGATGATATTGTATGGTTTGCGCTTGGGTTCTTGATCTGATGGTTGACTCTTCATTGAGTAAACATTGTAAGTTATCATGGGAAGAAAAGATCCACCACACCGATGTGCAAGGAGAGCAGGATGAGGACGAAAACCATGTCGAAGTCCAAGTCCAAGTCCAAGTCGACCGACGATCAAATCGTGGTGAGGAGCAAAGATAAAGAAAGCAGACAAGGGAAGAGAATGCAATGTAATAGAAGCCTCTTGTCTCTTTATCTCAGAGTCAGAGTCAGAGCCGGAGTCAGAACCCGAATCGTTATCGGTGATCGTTACTCTCATCTCGTGATCCACTGGGTGCTGGACTGGACATGCAGACAAATGACTGTAATCAACGCACAATCGCCACATTCAAATTCAATTCTAATGCATGCCACAGTTTTAAAAATGTCGTTGTCGTGTCAAGACTTCCGTGCCCTCTCTTTAATTCCATTTAACTCCGGACACATTTTTACTCAATGCATAAATGCCTTCCATGACCACTGTAGTAAAATAAAGTCCACTACTTATACATGCATAGTAATTTTTAGCTGATCAAAATCAATCATTTTGCTCATGAATTTTAAGCTTCTTTGTCTAACTATTATTCAATTAGTCACGTAATTTTCTACTTATATAATTGCATTGAGTTTACTTGCAAGCATCAGGGTTGGAATATGTAGTGTCTTATCTGTGGAAGGCATGTGAGGAGGTTGATGAGTTTAGTACAGTTTAACCATACGGTACAGAACCTACATAGTGTTAGACTCAGATGTAGATATACATATATTGGTAATGTACCTACCTATGTATACAAGACACCACAGAATATACCTACAGAGAGAAGGGATGTTGTATTTGGCTACACGGGCATGTAAATGGGACTGTAAAGATGTTGATATGTAGACTTGAATGACAATGAACAATTTAAGAATGCAATGAAATGACAAAGAGGACGGAGGAATGGAAGGAGAAGCAAAAGACTCAGAGTTGAGTTGGTTTTTTCCATTAAATATTTTACGAGCTTAACTTGAAATGACAAAAAAGGCAAGAAATGTGAAGAAGGGAAAAAATGTGCCAACTTTATAATGTTGTCATCGTCATCAATGACAGTTGTGTTCAATTATTAACAGCAACCACATAGCATAGCATAGCATGGCATTGCATGGCATGGCATGGCATGGCATGGCAGTGCATTACTATTGATAGTGCTACTGCTACTGCTACTACTATTGCTATTGCTATTGCCGTTACCATTGACATTGCTATTGCCTTTGCCTCTGCCTTTATCTTTGCCATTGCCTACAATTGCAATGGCTTTGACTCTGGTTCTGGCTCTGGCTCTGAGTGCGGACTGTGCCTGTGGTGGTGAAAAGTATGGTATGGCACGGCAAGCTCCATGGAAATGGAGCTGAAATTGCTGGAATTGCTGGAAGTGGAAATGCTGGAAATTGAAGGCAAGTAGAAAGGGAGCAAACGACAAACGGTAAACTGTAAATTGTAACCTAAACTGATTTTCGAGGATTTTCTGTTGATGTTAGGTAAGTCGAATGCTTGATGGGTTGCTTACTCCTACTAGGTCCTCCAGCAAGTGCCTAGGTATAGGCATTGAATGAGTGCTGAAACGAAATAATACTTTGGATGGATAGATAGATAGATAGATGCATGCGTGACGACAGCATTTGAATTGATGAAATATTCACGAACGAAAAACTTACACGCCATGCCATCCCTTACCAGAAAAAAGAAGAAAAAATACGAAGCAAAGGAGAGCAGATAGAAGTTTCAATTTCAATTTTCAAGTATCAAACCAAAAGGCAAACATGTAAAAGCCCGTTTATGTTCTGCCTCCACTTTCTATTTCTGTTGCTGTTGCTGTTCCTATTTCTATTGCTATTGCTACTGCCGTCACATTTTTGCCGTGGTTGCTTCTGTATGTACGGCAAGTGAAAGGGCTGAAGGCAAGACTCACAAGTACATACATAGAACCCAGGACAGTGAGTGAGACGAGAGCATGTGACTCAGAAAGGGAAAGGAGTCGTGGAAAAATGAATAAATAAACTGGCTACTTAGGTCTCGATGTCATACACTATACACATCCACATATAAGCAGGAATACGGCACAAACTCATATAGGCAGGGAGATTGCATGCAGGTTACCTCAGTGGATATCTGAATCCAGGAAACGACAATGGCAACGCTCTCGATCAGCTTCTTTACTTGGCCTGACTTGTCATGCCATTGCATAGCATGTTCTACAAGCGCCTCTGACAATTCTGAGTACAAAATGTGAATCATAAAATATCTGCTGTTTACATCAACTTACCTAAACACCAGCTGATCAAAGACTTCCTGGAATAATATCTGCATGGGTATAAATTCCACATCCACATAAATCAAAAAGGACATTGGAGGAACCAATTACATGTACCTACCTACGTTTGCCGGCATTTATTATTTATTTACTTCGCACTAAATCACTGCATAAACACATTAATCTAAAACAGATCAAACCCCAAAAGTAAACAAGACAACGGAGAAGTATCTGAATTATCCTCTTCCTTTTTCTTCTTCATTTTGACACGTAAGGTCAACACTGTCATTGTAAAGATGGTTAATTGAATTAAATTGATTAACCTCAGCCAAATAAGTTCCGGATTTCGGCTCGGAGATGAAAAATCGATGTGAGGAAGAGGAAAAGATTTGAAGAAAGGAAATGATTTTATACAGTGACTTGACCACTCCAGCAGATAGTCGTAAGTAAGGTCGCATTGTAATAAGAAATTGAATTGAAAGTGTATCAAAATGATATGTTGGTACATACACAGATCAAAGCATCAAACTTAGCATGTACGCATGGACAGACTTTTTTCCAAATTAAAATCCAAATTCAAAGCGAAAAAAACTTCCCTAGCGGTATTCACTACCACTACCAAACCTACGTAAGTACATGGATATCGATACTACTTACCAATATACTCGATTCTGTGTATTTTCCGTCTCCTATTTCATCCGTAGTTCTATTGAATGTCAACAAAGTGTGGGGAATATATAATATTCAAATCAAAATACAAGGAGAAGATGCTGGAGGAAAAGGAGCTAGATCCAGCACCAACACCAGATCGAGATCCAATACAACTGAAAACTGATGTATGTAACTGTGTGAAGGAGAGAGAGAGATTGTGTGTGTGTGATCTGCGGGGATGATATGAAAAGAAATGAGGCTCGCTTCTCAATACTTGATTCTCAAGTAAATAGTTTTGCGTGCGAACATAAAATGTTGACATAGAAATTCTCAAATACTCAAATCATCAAATCTTCCAATGCCCAAATACTCGAAAAGTATTGGAGAGTAGATTGTAGACTTGTAGAGACATGTAAAGTGGGTAAGGGTTCTGCTTCTTCCTTCACCGTCTATGTACTATCTACGGTTTTTTTTCATTAACTACCCCAGCCAAAGTTTCCGTTAATACGTATGGTATACATACGAGGAACGGTTACAGGGATCAGAGCTAGGAGTATACTTTGTACCGTTTACTAAGTAACAGGGATACGACCTCAGAATAGAAACTTTGTGGAGGACTTTGTATGACATTGGGGACTTTGTTGAATCAAGGGTTTCTGTTGGAGCTGTGCGGTACTTGAAGTTTTACTACCACAACCACTCGCAATACTATCGTACCGTCATGTCAGTGCAGTGGGTGCTGTCTACTGTTCAACGAGAAAAACTACCATGATGTAGGAATACTTTCATTGCCATACCTACTAGACCAGGACCATTGTAGTATGTGTGTGGTATGTGATGCATTTTCCTTATAGGTACTTACATTTTTTACACAACTTGGTTGGTACCTTGGTATACTTCTTTGCATTCAGCTCATGCTAAGGTTCTGGTTTTCTTGTACAGACGTGCCGTGTGTCGTAGGGTGAAATTTCAAAAGGTGATATGTACGGTTTTTTAATAATAGTACATATAAAGTACTGCAGAAAAAATCAAAAATATTAAACGCAATATTTTATAATACGCAACAGCTTATTTTTACGTGAGGTGCTACAGACTTTGTGCATTGTGTTGGTTGAAATGATTTGCACATTTTTTGAAAATAGTAGGATATTTTCGTTATTTTGAACATGTGTACATGTACGAAGCATAGTACATAGCGGGAAATATTGTACAAAATACTTGTGAAGCTATTTTTAAACATGTACTTTTCAAAAAAGTCACAACCGAATTTTCAGCTATTCGGTAAAAGGACAGTGTACTCGGAATAAAATAAAAGAATACATTGGATCCTATTTGATTTAAAAAAGTTTGTAGTGTGAATAGAACATTTTGCAAGTTTAAAGAAAAATAGGGAAATATGCAAAATGTGAATAACCTACCAGTCAATAAAGTGAAGGTACGTAGATAGGTATGTATGTACTTGTCCTGAAATATCTCAAACGATATCACTACAGCTATTCTATCTATGGCTGTAGGTACACAAAACACAAGTGTATGTGCATCTAAATCCAACTCGGTAGTGCTTACCTACACATGCGGCAGATCTCTTGTTCCTTCCATCTTCGTAACCTTGTTTAAATATTTTCTTTTTATTCTTACAAAAAAATACAAGACATGTGGTCCGTGAAATGCTTAGAAATTGGAAAAATCGTGTGGATATGGGGGTTTATTTTATTACATTATGGGTAGACTGTATAGCCATAAACTCCCTTGCATGTATCATGTATCCTCTCATGGGCACACATTGCTCTGCTCTGACTGCTCTGCTCTGAGGACCAAACTGAGGATCATAGGATCACGCATCGTATGATTGCCGGTACGATGGTCTGGTTCTGGTGAATTTATTTATTTATGGTGGAATGTCATGTCTTGATGGATTTTTGATACGTTTTTTGCTCGTCGTTTTTGATACCCGTTTTATTTCCATTTCGATTGGCATTACAGTTCCCGCTTCCTCGTCTCTATATCCCCATATCCATTAGCTCATGGCTCACTGGAGTCCACTCTACTGGCTCTCGTCTGGTACTGTACAAATGGATACATATTTACATACATAGCATAGCGGCAGCCGCTCCTTTTCAAACAAATCCCAGCTACAAAATGTTTTTTAATTTCGAGCGAATTATAAATAGAAACTTTTCAATTCAGAACGAAAGGAAAACGATTTTCCGCTTTGATTTATAGTTTGTCGTAATTCTTCATAAAGTTTTGAAAAAAAGGGAGGAAGGCAGATAGACGCGAGGGAAAAATGTAAAGAATGATAATCCACAAGTATTTTGAGATTTTTTAATTTGGTCTTTTGTGGAGGGTTGTTTGCTTCGTAATGGGGATTGAGATGACATGTTGTAGTTTGTAGTTTGTACTGCCAGTGTGATTAAATTAATGAAGTCATAATAATGTTGGGGTTGAAATTCATGATGATAGGACTGATGACTTGAGAGAGTGAATGAGTGAGTGAGTAAGTTCCCCTTCCACTTGTTCTCTTTCCGAGTCTCGGTTGGTTCAGTTGTTGCTTGTGCTTGTGCTGGTGCTGATGCTGATGCTGATGCTGGTACTGGGATTTTGAGTGTGTCGACGATTTGAATTGCATTAAACGGAGAAGAGACGTTGACTGCAGCTCAGCTGGTGTTGGTGTTGGTGCTGGTACTGGTAATGGAAGACATGGAGGTGCGTATTTAGATTCGAACCGGAAATAGGAAGCTGAGGATGAGGAAGCTACTTGAATATGGTTCAGTTGTTGAGAGATATATACATGATTATTTTACGAACTCTAAGGTTCCGCTATTGGCGTTTAGATCGCTGTCCCTATCCTTCTCGGCACTTTTTCCTTGACTCCTCACTCTCTATGCAAATATGTGTGTATGGAATTCGGATTCGGATTTCGATACGGATTCCTTCTGTATGGTATGAAGTACCTACCAAGTCGATGTTGGCTTTAGTGTCGGTGTTGGTGTTAGTATTGGTATTGGTATTGGTGGAAGGCGGATGCGGATGGGCGATGAATGTATGGGTTTCAATTGTAATTGGAAACCTATCTGGCTGTGGTAACGGTATCAGTATAGAGCACATTATACACAGATGGTTTTCATAGCTGCAATATAGATCTAGTATGGTTACGTTTGCAAGAAGTAAAGCTTATGTAGGGAAATTGTATCTCTTCGTTTTTTATTTTTACTTCTTCTCTTGTTTTGTCTTTGTGGACGATTTGAATGTGAATAAGTTGCAGTTTGCAGTTGCAATTTCTTATTCCTCTAGCACCATATGTAGATGTATACACATTCCCAGTTTAATCATAAGTAACTTTGAGTATATCATTATATAGATACTTGCGTAGTATGTATTAATTCTTTCACATTATAGCGATTTCGATCGCATTGCTCAAATGCCGATTTTGACTCCTCTTATGCCATCCCAGTATCAGTACCGGTGCTCGGGCTAGTACAAGTATGTATGTATATAATACCAATGCCAGTCAATACCACCCATTTATCTTAAAAACGTATGCACCGTTCATTCATACATATACGTGTAAACTCAAGTGCAAGTTACCAAGGCCAGTCAATGCGAGTGCAAATCCTGAGTCAGTCAACTTCTCCGCTTGATTGCCTGTGACAACAAATTGCATGGGGAAGACCATCTTAACCCCATTTAATGTTAAACGCAAGTATCTACTTGTCAATTAAAACATTTTTACAGCAAAACCTCTATCTGTTTGAAAGGGAGGTGTACTTTTGCACTCTGAATTTTTAATAATAGCAATTAAATCATTTTCGCTCATGGTTAAGGGAACCTAAAGAGCTTTTTTTTAAACACAAAAAAGTCAACATCAACGTACGGTAACTATCAAAGATTGTAGTTGCTTATAAAGCTATCGATATAGAGAAGTATAAAATGCCCTGTGGGATGTGCCTAAAATGAAGCCTGAGGCCTCTAGCTACTCTGGTGCGATATATGACTGGAAAGGGACACACTACAAGCCAAGCCATGCTATTTCCCATACCCCGTACGTACCTACCTCATAGCCATAGCTGTGCCTACATCCTGCTCGATCAGTTTGCAGTGGCAGTGGCAGTGGAAATTGTATAAAATAGAAAGTGGAGTTGTTCTTTGCTGATATTGATGTGATATGGTATGATTTTGGTTTGAAGTGGTGTGCTGTGGTAGTTTACATATCATGGAATATTCAAATTGAAACGGACGCATTGAAACGCAGCAGAGACTCGGAGACTGAGAGAGACACTCACTTCCCTTCCCTTCCTTTGCGATTTCCATGGCATTGCATTGCATTGCATTGCATTGCTTCTGCTTTTGCTGTTTGTACTGTTCGGTTGTGTTCAGTGCTCAGTGCTCAGTTTTTTGGGATGGTGGAGATATAAAGCAAGATGAATGGTTATAGTGGGAAGCTCCAAGTTCAATCTGTGAAATTGAGCAAGGAGATTTTACGAATACGAATACGAAAACGAGTTGGGAAACCAACGCAACGGTTAGGGTTCACTTATATACCAAATCATTCTGAGTACCTATTTACACATTGTCTCTTATATGACACACAATTTTCACATGCATACATAGCTAGAAATATGCTAACGGAAACGTTAACCGTAGAACTAACGCTATCGCTAACGTTACCCATAGAGACACATTTATATGTATATGTATAAGTACTTATCCTATGCCAACACCAATACCATCAAATGTCAAAGACACCAAAAGCACCAGCAGCAACAAATATACAGCTTCCTTACATATTTCCAATTTCTGAACATTTCAACATTCTGACGATGACTGGGCTATGCTCAGGAAGAGGAAGGGGCGGCAAAGAAATTCACATTTGACTTTGACATTTACAGCAAAAAACAAAAAAGTATATTGCTCTTATTCCGTAGATAACTGGATCCATGCAGATAATAATCAGCTATATAGGTACCTATATGCGTAATATACAGAGATAGAAATGTAAGAAAGATTGTACTTGAACGTGAATTTGCATCTGACTATGATTTTAAATTTCCCGCCCAATTTTTTTTCTAGTGTCAGCAAAAGGCGGATAATTATAAACTGAGCATAATTAACTACCTCAAAATATTATTTAATTCCCTACAGAATTAATTACTGCTTCAAATGGAGCAACGAATAACAATCGAATTTGAATCAATTCGGAGTTTTCGAACTCTCTGCCTTACATGTGTCCAAATGGTCCATGCAAATAAATGATTTTAAATTACAGTTAGTTGTATTTTTCGTTATATTACATTTACTATGTACAGTAAATAGAACTGCTTGGTGTTCAAAGTAATAATTTTTTGAGCGTATCTAAAAGAAAATGTGGGATTTTGATTTTTTTAATGTTAAAAAAATCGATGTGGATTTACAGCACAGATGAAAAATGCATCAGAAATAGAATTTCTTAAGCGTTTTATGTGATGCAGGAAAGAAAAGTTGGGAAAGAGAAATTGAAAGGATTGAAGAAAAATGGGAGGAAATAAATAAAGGAATAAATAAAATAATGGCTTAGGAAAATAGCATTGACTGACATTGGATGGCGTGGCGTGGGATGTCGTGGCGTAGAATTTGATATGATTTTTATATATTTCTTTCACATGAGAATTTGCGTATTTGAGACGCTGAGAGAATTTGAGACATGCAGACATTGAGAAGATTGAGAAGAGTTGCTGTTTTCAGTTTTCTGTTTCTGTTGCTATTCTCTTTGTATTGGAGGAGGTAGGACGTATGTATCTGCCAGCGCCAAGTCTAAGGTAGAGAGTTACTAAGCCTGTATAGAAGAGCTTATAGAGAACTTTGTGAGTAAAAGTGGCAGCTTTTGAAACTGTTGGCTTGTGTAAGTACCGATTCATGTGAGATTCATTCCCTTCCTCGTTCTATAACGTTTTCTCACTATTTCACTGTATTTCCCTGCTTTAGTATTTCCGTCTACATTTTCTACGCATATCATATCATATCAATTCAAATTCAAATTCAAATCTAAATCCAAATTCAATATAGGCTTCTTTCTATACATATAGATACCTCCGTGGCTTTATAATAACTGCATCTGCGTAGATACATGTCTTCTCCCATATAAACAGTTGTATAAGTGGGCTGTCTATGGGAACTTAATACTACTTATGTAGTTGTACACGTTCGACTCAACTACTCAACCTTCCACATAGATAAATGTTTGAGAGGCAGAAGCAGAGAGGCAGACAACTGTGAAGATATGAAAGGCATGTGTAGTTTTGGCTTTGGCTTTGGCTTTGGCATTGGGTTTGGCTTGGGCTTCGGATAGAAGTAGAGGCAGAGGCAGAGGCAGAAGTAGAGGCAAATGCAATAGACTTGGAGCCCAAACAAAAGTAGAAGTGAGGCTTGAAAAGTGTGTATGAAAGGAGAAGAGACGAGAGAAAAAAACCTATCTATGGCAAGGCATCGTAGGCATGAAATGAAATCGAAAATGTCGTCTTTTATGGCTAACATTCCTCTGATTTATATTCCCCCCCATCTTCCCTACTCTCAACTCTCAAGTCTATCCTGGTAGTCAGTAGTCAAGTCAAGATATGTAATGTGAAAAGATGTTTTTTCTCTATGTACATGATATGACGTGAGTGGCGTGGCATGGCATGGCATGGCATGTATAGATGTATATATATGTATATATGATATGAATTCTAGAAGCAGAAGCAGAAGCAGAGACCAGCACCAGCCAAAACTACAGCCTGACTCTCTCTCTCTCTCTCTCTCTCTCTCTCTGACTGTGACTTGGTCTGGTTGATAGGTATTAAGGTTGAAGAGAAGTGAGCTTGAAGCTAAGCTAACCACCCATTGAAAAACTATAAGGTGAATACCCAGAGGTACATAACGGTAGAGAAAAGTTATATTCTTTTTGAAAGTGAAAATCCTGCGCGCAAAGTGTCGAACTCATATTCATCTAGCATCTCTCTTTCTCTCCTAAATTCTCTTTCCCTTTCTCTTTTTACTTAGACTCTCTCTCTCGCTTTCTATTCCTCTCTCTCTCTCTCTCTCTGGCTTTCTGTAGCAAAAGGGAAAGCAAAAGCAAAGGCAGGAGTGGATAGCCTTTTATACACGATAAAGTTAGTATGTATCCCACCTACGGGGAAGAGAAGAAAAGGGAAGGGAAGGAGGAATACGTGGAAGGAAGGAAGGAAGAGAAGGGAAAGTTTGAGTAGAGTTGAGCTGAGTTGAGTCTCGGGATGGAGTTGGATCTGCGTTATAAAAAATTCAATATTAATAACATGGCGCAGTTCAGCATTGCGGAACGCTTGGACTCCGCCTGCTTCCTTGGGCGCACACACACTGGCCAAGAGTCCAATCAGGATTCAGGTGGTGCGGCGAGCCGTTTGGAATTATAATAACTAGCTACGTCTAGCTCAAAACTACCCACTACGTAGAACATAGAACTACAACTAGTGCCAGAACCAGAGCTAGAACTACCAGGCACTACTTACTACGCTCTATGCTATACATATACCATCCCGCCAGCTACTATCCAACGAGGCAAGCTTCTATTGTAGAAGGTAGCCTTAGCACAACCAAGTATACTTCCACAGCCAGTATAGACATATTTATATATTTGAGTGTGTGCGTACAGCTGGAAGATATAAAGATAGAAGGGCAAGCATAGATGGAAGATAACTATAAAACCAGAACCAGGAGAGACAGAGACCCTC
>JAAXYX010003157.1:0-15187 GCA_036851915.1 Ptenothrix huangshanensis | reverse complement strand
AGGTCTATATGAAAACAAATCATGCGGGCGCAACTGAAAGGATTACATTTAGTTTGATATGAAATTGGATTTTTTATCAAGTGCCCATCTGTTGCAAACCGTTCTACAGACACATATATAAAGGATGTATGTCAGCCACTAGTTCTTGTTCTGGTTCTGATGCCGCTGTTAATGCCCAAAAATGGGGAAAACAAATCTTTAACGTATTCTTAATGCACTCGCAACGCATTTGTCGTGTATTTGTATTGTGTGGTGAAAGTAGCGGAGAAAGTGGTGAAACTAGTGAAAGCAGTGGTGAAAGTGGTGAAAGCAGTGAAGTTTCTCTCCGCTCGAAATAATCGGATGAGAAGCATTTTGTCATCCAAATGTGTTTTTCTTGTCCTCGTGGATTTGTCGGGTGAAAATGGTGTAAGAGTACATACATATTTATCACATACATACATATACACATACACATATCCTCTTCTGCCTTGTCTCCTCTTGTCCTCCTTTGTCAGCTGCTACTCCTACCTAACCCCAGCCATACATGTAATCCGAATTCGAATCCAAATCCAAATCCTAGAGAGCAAGGATTCCCCATAAAAATCTGAACAACAGCGTACAACTGCGAAAGAGCTGCGGACAAGAGAAAAGTGACAAATTTGAAATTCCAATTCACACCGAAACCACGTTTGGCCAGTCGATTGGTCAGCTCCGGAGAAATTTGTGAAAGGAAAAAATCCTCTGCTCCCAACTTTTCAAGGTTATTCTTCCTAATTGAATTTATAAATTGGATTTCTTGGGCATCGAGTATCCTTGTGCCATCGCTCCCGCCTTCTTGTCTCTAATGGAGAAAGTCAAGACTACACTTAGCAGGTTTGGAATGCGGCAGTTTTGAAATTTGAAAATTGCAATTCTTCCTTGTCATTTAATCTTAAGCTAAAAGCTATAAATCTTGAGATTTTTATTTTTTGTAGTATGGGTGAAAGCTATGAACTTTCTCCCTGATTCTTTTCTTTGCTGGGTTTATTTGTGCAGCTGATGGCAACGTCGATATTGTAGAGTCGAGATATGACGAAGGGAACAGAAGAAGTGAACACGACTATGCGTGATCAATGAAACATATGTACGGATTTCCAAAGCCTGCGTTATATCCACAACTTTATCCCATTGATTTTTTGGATTTAGAAATTTTGAAATGTAATGCTTGTGTGTAGTCCGATGCGATGCGATACGACGCGCTGCAATGGAAAAGTAAAGTTAAAATAGTCTTATCACGTTCAATACTTACAAGATGAGTTACAGCTCTCAGGTTTTCCGCATTTACTTTCCCCACATTTCTTTATTTATAAATTTACACGTTTCTCCTTCCATTTATTTATAGATGTGTTGCGCATTGGTATGTAATTCTTGTTTCGGATATTGGAAATCTTTTATAATATGTATTAGAGGTCGGATTGTGATTTCAACTATATTTTCTATGCGATTTCATGTTCGCAGAATGTTCAATGTTTTCACGCCTCTTAAAAATACATTATTGAAGCGTGTATGAAAATGCAATGCTTGGGTTTGCCCATTGAATAAATATTCGAAAATTCCTAATTTACTAGGCACACTGTAATCACTAAAAAACCTTGGGTAGAAAAGATATGTCAAAAACAACACACACTGTAAAAGCTGAAAAATCTTGAAAGCGAAACATCTTAACATACAAAACCTACGCGCATAGAACGCAATTAGAATGCGTATTCTGTTTCAAAAACAAAGTAAAAATCTGAACCGAGATTTTATAGTTTAATAACTTTTAAACATTTTAAAATTTCGTTTTTTAGCAATTTTAAAAATTCCAAAATTTTCTATTTTAACAATTTTGAACCATTTCATATTTTTGCATTTCAGTAATTTTAAAACATTTCATAATTTTTCATTTGAGCAATTCTGAAACTCGATTTTTTCTTAATTCTTTCATAAAAGTAATTTCAATGATGTTGGAAGCGTGGATGAAACGACCTCGTAGTTTATTATATGTTCCCGATTAGGAGAGCGATGAGCTGCTCCTAAATTAATGAGAAACATTCCATTCCCTTATAGGACAGGGACAATGTAGATTAGAGTGTACATATACATTGGTATGCAGATAAATGCCTTGGAGTGAGCTTGCCTACTTTGACTCTTGACTGGAGTGTCATATCTTTGTGGGTTTTCCCTCATTGTTTCTGTTTGCTGCTCTTTCGCTGCTCTTGTTTCCAGGAAGACATTAATTTTGATCAAGGCTTCCCTTGATTTTGCGGGTGAATTTGGTTGATTTTGATTTTGATTTGGATGAGAATCAGCGTTTAGGCGAGAATTCGGTAGTTAGGGTGGTTTGGTTTGGTTAACGGTGACGTTAGCGTTGACGGTGAGTTTGTTTGTAGGGCACCCGAGTAAATTGGCCAAGTAGTAAATACATACACTTAGTCCAATATTCTACAGCTTTTATGTAATGGTGATGAGTAATGAGCTTTTGCTGCCTATATCCATACTTGGCCTTCCCTTGAGTCTCATCAGATCAGATCAAATGAAGATGAGCAAACAAGTCAGGAAGGGAAGGCTGCGGAGATTCTAATACTAATGAACATTCTATTCTCGAAATGCATGACAGCATTCTGATTTTGATATGAAGTTGGAACTCAGAGCTGGTCTTGAGTTTGGTCTTGGCTTGGCTTGGCTTGGTCTGGGTCTGGGTCCTGATCTTGGTATTGGTATTGGCATTGGTATTGAAAGCGGGCTTAGGCTTTTGGACCGAATGAAAAACAAAAGTGGATGATGACGATGAAGGATGAGAGACACGAGCTACTTAATTGAATGACGATCAAGTATGCGAGTGAAACGGGATGAAATGAAGACCAACAACTTTCCTCCACCAACTTTTACTCTCCCCTTCCCCTTTGCTCCAGTTTCGCTTTCACTTCAGTTCAGCTTTGATTTTGGCTTTGGATTTACTCCTTTCTCAAAGCCGCTCCCTGTCGTCCCATCCACTGCTTTTGGTAATAGGACTAGACTAGAGTCATATTAAAGCCGAGAGTGTATGAGGATTTCAAATTTTCAAATTAGTCGATGGCGCGTTTTAACATTAATTAACTCATTTGTGTAATTGATGAAAGAATGCGCCAGGTTAGCATCGTATTGCTTTCCCCTACCAGTTATGGGAATAGATGCGCAGAAGGATTCTTCACTTCAAAGCAGTCCTGCTTTCATTTGGAATTTTCGAAGAATGTTTTGCACGATTTAACATCGAACATTTTTACTGTTGATAAAAATGAACAACCAAAATTAAATAAAGCTGTTTCATCATCATTTTATTTTAAACATTGTTTTTGGAAAAAGCGCGTCTAACCTTGAAAACTTTATCTCATCCAGTAAACCTTATTTAGTGTAAACAAACTAAAAACCCAAATTGCTCATTATCCGTGTGTATTTAAAAAAACAGTCTTTTTTTCGTAAATTTAAAAAATGGGTCTTTTTAGTCTAAATTAATAAAAAAACTAAGTTCATTTCGTGCCAAATTTAAAAAATGCGTCTCTTTCGTGTAAATTTAAAAAATGCGTCTCTTTCGTGTAAATTTAAAAAAACCTTTTTTTTGTGCATATCTTAAAGCAAGCAGTGTATTTTTAAAATCCTTCGTAGGCCCAGGCCTACGTGATCAGCACCTATTTTGACAACACCGATACTGAATTTTAATTTTGTTTTAGGTAAACTTGAAATACTTACTTTCATTGTGTTTATAATTCTAATAAGTGCATATCAGTTTTTGGCGTTTTAGACTCTGAATATTTACAGTGTACAGAAACCTATATATGCATGCAAAAGTATTGTTGTTAAAAATGCAGATACAACTTTTGCGCTTGTATATGAGACCACGTATATGTAATTGACTAATTGCATATATCCATAAACTATGTAGCTTTCATCATCATTTTGAGAATGGACGTATGAAAAATTCGGCAAGGAAGCTACATATATGTACACAGGAGCACACACATAGTTGAGCCGAGCAGTTTCACTCTTCTCCCTTCGTACTTTTAACCAGGCCAAATTTGGCATGCACTCATTTCTCAAAGCGGTCCGCCCGTCAGCTGATGTCTGGGCTATTACGCTGTCTGTCTCCCTTTACTTGTCTTGTCTTGTCGTGTCTTCAATCTCCGTTTTGGATTTTCCATTTAACTTTCTTTTTTCTTAGCAACTGCCTCCTCCACTTTTTCTCCGTCCTCCACGCTTTCACTCTTCTTTCCCTTTCTCCAGTGTAGAAGGAAACGATAATGGCCAGCATACTTGGAGGAATCTAGAGCTCTCTGCATGGCCATCTCCGCCAGATTTTTTGAAAAATTATGGCAATGCTGTCAGAGTAATCCTGAAAGCGTCCTCGTTCCTATACAATCCTATATTCATTCATTATAAGATTACCTTAATGGCAAGATTGATAATCAAGGATTCATATCATCAAATCCCCAAGTCAAAATTGGATTTTTAGGAAATTTGAAAATTGCGAAATTCGAGAGGATAACGTTAGCGTGTATGGTCATCAACGTCATTTATTTCTTCCACGCTTCTCCTGTTTACTTGGAAGCTCACTCAGCTTTTATCTCCACTCTTATTGTTATTGTATGTTTTAGAGAAAATTAAAAATCTATTTTTCAAAGTGTAAAGTTTCTGCAAGGACTTTGGGTTTGACTTTGGAAGCTCGTCACTGTCACTGCTTTTATACGCTTAATGTAAATCAATCATTAAAGAGTCCTTAAGCACAATTTTTACAATGTATTAATAGCACAATGTTTACTATGTAATGTATTAACAGTTGCAAACCCAAACTGCGCTAATAAAACATACCTCCTGTATGTCTGGCAAGAGGGGATAAACACTAAATAAATTCCCTGGGAATTTTGGGAATTTATTTTTGAGGAAATTTTGGCAAACAAAACATCGGAAAACTTGGGAATTTAGTTGGGAATTTTGGGAATTTATTTTTAAAAAACCGACTCCCATTTAGTTAAGCTACATTTCAAATTTACCATAAACTTTTTAACCCAATTTTAAAAAAGTTTACACTAAAAAAACTTTAAATAATCATAAAGTGTATGAAAAATGCCACAAAAGCCTGGTATTCCGTCAATCATGATAACAGGTAGATTGAATCACAAAGGTAGTAAAAAAAATAACTTCGGGTCCAACCTAACTGAATTTTTGATACTGTTATTTCTTATTTTGAAATTGTTTAGGACTTCCAAAACATTTTTATTTTTACAATTTTTAAGCCTTTCAAATTTTTTATTTTAGCAACTTCGAAGTCCTTCCAAAATTTTTGATTTTCACAATTTTTGGCAATTTTGAAGCGTTTCGAAATTCCTTATTTTTACAATTTTGAAGCCTTTTAAAATGTCTCGCTTTTTAAACCTTCGTTTTTGTATATTTATGAATATTGGAAACGTTTCAAAATTTTATATTTTGCAAATTTGAACCCCTCATTTTTTAATCAGATTATTTGGCAACGATTAAAAATACTATTTTAATAATTTTTAAACCCTTCAAAATTTTTTCTTTTGAGAATATTTGAATTTTTCATAATTTTCTATTATTGTTCTATTTTTTGTATCGCCAGTTTGTTAGATAGCTACGACTGCGAGATTTATCATAACTAAACCAAGTACTTGTAGGTGATTAGCGTTTTAGGAGCGCCAGTTTTAGAGTGTATGCCTACCTAGGTGTGTATGTTTTTAATTTCAAATCCCAGGTAGTAAATTTCGTTTTTGTTCTGATTTAGAGTTCGGTTGGATTTTGTTCCGGTCTCATGTACTGACAAATAATGCTGGGTAAAGTAATCAGAAATTAGCTGAGATAAATTTAATTAAATCCCAACCATCAACATACTTCCGATGTATGGGTGTAAATCACCGACAAAGAGAAGGAAGATCAAAGCTGCGGTTTAATTACACATCGTCCTCAAACCATCAACATCGTCATCATCATGTTGTACAAACTTGTTACCTACATGCTATATGGAATATTATCTTATAATATCGTTGTTTTTCGCAGAAACTTTTCTGTGTACAAGTAAAATGAATTTTTGATCGACTTAAATATGTATTTTATTTGTTTGTTTTCAAAGCATGGTACTCAAACTGCTTAACTCCCCTCTTCTATTACAGCAGCCAAGTTCACTATAGTTACCAATTCAAGTGGGAGGCAGCTTCGAACCTTACATACATTTTACAACTGTTAATTAGCGATTCGAATAGCCTACGCTGCTTCCAGTGGCGTACCTGGGGTTTTTGGAACTGTTGGGAAAATTGCGCAATTTTTATTCAATGTTAATTTGAAAATTTGGATCTTTTCAAAAAATGTAAATTGGAATAAGAGCCCTTTCAAAAAGTGCTAATTAGAAAAATTAAAACCATTTCAAAAAAGTTTTCAGTGGAAAATTTCGCCCCTTTAAAAACTTCTAATCGGAAAAATTGGATCCCTTCAAAAAATGCTAATTTGAAAAATTAGACCTTTTTAAAAAAGCATTCACTGAAAATATTAGACATTTTTTGAAAAAGTGTAAATTGAGAAAATTACGCCCTTTCAAAAAGTGTTAATTTGAAAAATGATACTTTTTCAAAACATTGTTTCTTGAAAAGTTGACTAGAAAAGTGTTTGAAAAAATGCGTTGTATTATTGCATACCAACCCCAGAAATTCAGTCACTCTGGTTGCTATATCTGTAAGGTCCCAGTATTTTTAATTTTTATACGCCGTAGATAACAATATAAATATTCGCCACTTCAATTTGATTGTCATCACAGGTAAATTAAGCGTTTTTTAATTCTACCTTAATCTACAGGCTCTTGAACTTTCCCCACATGTCTACGTTTACGTTGAGTAAACATGTTGAGCAAGACAGCACGGGGATTTCAATTGGAAGCAAGGAAGATGTACATATAACAACCTGTGTGATACTCTAAGCTGTGCAAACAAATATTTCGTGACCACAACCGCATATTAAAGTATGGATGTCGAAAGATGTGCACGTGGAGTCGAGATTAAAAAGTAACACCCAGGATATAATAACTTTGTGTTTTACTTTCCGAGATAATTACTTGTTTGCACAAACAACATCCTAGCTGCAAGGTGAAGAGATTTCCCCATCGACTCCCACACAGATTTTTCCAGGAGATCCTGACAGACAGGGACAGACAGGACAGACACAGACGTGGAGAGAGATGGAGAAAGCACTGAGTTGCATTGGGGACGTTGAAAGCTCTGAAAGTGGTTGTGAAAGAGCGTGATGAAACGTTACTGTAAGAGAGCATTACAGAATTATTGGTTGCAATCGTACACACACGTATCCTATGACATGACACGACATGACATGGCAGCTTTTCCTATAGAAATGTGACCTTGGACCTGCTCAAGCATTAATCACTTGTCTTGTGCGCTTCATATCCTCAACGTCTCTTTCTAAAGCCCTAGCCTAGTTCAAACTCAAACAGATGGTAAAACAAAAATCGGGAAACAGGAAAGATGCACCTGTAGGTGCACATCACAGTTACGTTGAGGTACCTGAAATTCGACTAGCTTGTCGTAAAAGTGGCAGAAAGGTGACGAGTGTGCACGAAAGAGTAAATGGTTTATCTGTTCGGTTGTTTTGGGTGTGAAGAGTTTGCTGTCAATAATCTCCAAAATATTGCACCACCTTTCATCTAGTCTTAAAAATCGGATACTCAATCAGTCTATAACGTTGGAAAACCAATTATCAAAGCCTTTATTTTCTACTTCTATAAATCGAGAAAAACTTTAGTCTACAGTTTGCGTTTATTTTTGGATGTACAAATTACGGAAAAACTTCAATTCAGTCAGTTTTAAAAAGTCTCACTTTTTATTTCCGTTTAAAAAGTCGCATTCAAAAATATTTGAAACACTTGAAATAACTGAGAAGTGTTTCATTATTAATTTTTTAAACTTGAAAAAACTTTGAAATGTCCATACACAATTTTTAAGGTAAGAAAAATTTCTTCGACAATTATCAAAATAAGAACGATTTCAATCAAAAGTTCTCAGAGCAAGAAGAAACATCCATCGACGTAGAAAAAGTTGCACTTAAAAATTTTCCAATTAAGAAAAACTGACCATTAATATTTGTAAAATTTCGAAAAAGCTTTTATTTACTTTCAAAATTGGGAAAAACGTTCATTCACAATTTGAAATTCAAAAAACTTCAAAAAACAGTTACGGTTTTCAAAACTTTCCAGTATTAGAATTTAACATTTTTTATTATTTATTATTGATCTCATTATTTTTAAAGCTGAACCATTGTGAAAGGTGTGAATGTATAATATCAAGAATGGTTTTGAAAGCTTAATATATTGTGCATGCGGAGTTCAAGATGTGCAAAATTTTGGTTTTTAGTGAAACCAGAACTAAAAGTGGAACACGCAAATCTGTCAAAACCGGTTCAAACCAAGGAGGAAAGACTGAATTTGTCTACAATTGATATTTGTAAAAAGTATAGTATGGTTGATACAATTGATAAATTAAAATGTTGCAACGGTGCCACACGCGTTCTGTTCTCATTATTTGAAAGAGCTTAATCGCAAGATGCAGTAATGTTGAATTTGCGGAAATTAGACCCGCATCCCATTTTTATGTGTTAGGAAAGTACCCAGACGATTAGGTGTAGCTTCCTCGCTCACCTCCCTACGACCTGTAAACCAAACTTTGGGAAAGGTTCGTTAGGTTGATGACAGTAAATACTTGGGTTATAGACGGGTGACTTGTGGGAGGAAATTCGCCGCAACCAACTTGATTGTTCAACTTTCTCGGAAATTACGGACATTCAGACATTTTCTCACACACACTTGTCACTGCTCTCAATTGTCATTTCCGTGGTCGTCCATCCACTTGAGTTTCCTCGAGAAAAAGAGAGAAGCGACAGAGAAGTGTTCAAAGTTTTAATAACCTCCTTTTCATTAACGACAAGGGATTCAAATCCAAAGTGGAAGGAAGTTTGGCTTGTTTTAATTTGTAACGTCGAAGCTTCTCTGCCCGTTTCCTCCTCTTCTCGCCTCGCCTCGCCTCGTCGCCAACTTGAGAACCACGAACGAGTATTAACTCCCTGTGGAAAGAAATCATTAGTAGGACACACGAGGCAACCGACTTTCTCCGGATTTTGGTGAACTGTCATTTTTGTGGTCCCATTCTAATTTCTAATCACAACTTTTATGTACTACCACGCAAAAACCCAAACGGAAGGACAAGAGCTTGGCTTTTAGTCTTCATTAAATTCTGTAATTAAGGAAACATCATCTAATCTCTAGGTATTTTTTCTGTCGGTCTACTGTCCTATTATGTACCTTCATATGGATGCTCATATCTAAGTCGTGCGTGCATTTTTTCAGCGACGTTCCTCCACTTTTATGATTAAGTACCTATGTATGTATGTAGATACTTCTGCACTGAAATTTTTACTGTTCATGCTTTATTGTATTTCACCTTCACTTTTCACGCTTTCACAATATATGTAAATGTAAATGTATTTTGCAGTTCATAAAATTTTTATTTACCCGATTTGTTCAATTTCAAAAGGTTATATTTGCATGGATTCTGCAATTTAGGAACGTTCTATGTATTTACACAATTTTTACAAATCATCCACAGCTTCCATTCACTTATTTTTGCGAGTTGCACAAATGTTCTATATATTATTTTAACAATTTAAAAAGGTCCTATGTAGACATTTTGTGTAATTTCAAAAAAGCTTATTTACACGTTTTGTGCAGTTCCGAAAAGTTTCATTTACACATTTTTGCCAATTTCGAAAAGTTCCATTCACACATTTTTGACAACTTTAAAAGATTCTATTTAAACTTTTTAGACCATTTTAAAAAGTTCTTTTCACAATTTGTTACCAGTTCAAATTTTTATATATTGGTTGTATTTGCACGATTTGACAACTTTATAAAGTTCTATTCAAAGTTGAAGTTTTAAGAAGCTATTTTTATTAATTATTTGCAACCTCACGATATTTCATTTGCATGTTTCTTCAAAAAGTTTTTTTTAACTTTTCGTTCGCATACTGCAGTTTTATACAATTCTACACAATTTTTTTTACTAAATTACAAAGGTTAAAATACGGGTTTTTATAATATTGTTAAGATAATATATAATTATATTTTGTATATTTTCCAAAACGTCTATTTACAATTATAATGATAAAACTTGTAATATCAAGCTTTATTTTTATTCAGTGTTTCACCGAGGTGTCTTCCATGTGTGAATAATATAGGACCAAATAATATTAATAACAGCAAATAATGCTTACCCTTCACAAGTGTTTGTTTTAATTAACACAGTAAGACTCTGCCCTTGAAATCGATTAATTCATTGACCTGCTTTGGCTATCTTTACGTACTAAGATCGAATGCAAGACGAAGCAATGCAATTATTTCCACAGCACAGAGAGTAGTAAAAATTCTGTGTTGTTTCTTCACTCAACCATTACCGTTTTATTTTCGGCTGTACACATTCATCGAGGAATGTTTTATTTTTTCTCTGCAGATGATATTGGTTTTAGTTTTTTACTCCTTACTTCCCTCTCTTTGCAGCTATGCTTTGGGAGCGGATTGTGGAAATGGAATGCGAATGTAATGTTTGGTCCATCTTTTTTGTCTCTTGTCAATTCCGATAACATTTTCCATGTTCCCTTTTCTACAAGGGAACATTTCGACTATTTTATTCTTCCTTTCATTCATTCTACCTACATACTTGCACAGCACTTCCTTCGTACTGTCGGCGTCGGAATTCAACGTTCCTGAGATTCTTTTGAGAACAATTATTGTTCAACTTGCAAATATACACGGCACTCTTGTCCTACTCTAGACTCTACGGTCCACTGAAAGTAAGAAAATTGTCGTTGTCATTGGACTGTGAAAAAATTCAAATTAGGCGGGAAGCCCCAAACCAAAGAAGCTGAATTGGAATCAATAGAGAAATGCCTTTGTCTTCCTCTAACTGGGTAATAAATACGTCGTCGAATTCTAGATTGTGGCTGTTGGACATTTTTGAATTTAATTCGCGATTTATTCCCAGTCACATACTAGGTCACGCAACGGTCCTTCCTTGTCTCTTGCAGTAATTTAGTAGGCTTTCAATTTTTTAAATAATGCCGATTGACAAAATTGATGATCCGTGTGTTGCTGAAAGCTAGGAGATTAATTCCAAAGACTCCATTTTTTATTTTGGTTGTAAAGGCGTCGCTGTTGAATTCAAATAGTTCTGTTTTTTAGGTCTCAAAAACATTGTTACAAACATTGATATTTTGTAATAATTGAATATTTGCTGCCAAAAAATCGACAAAGCTGATTTGGGTAAGGCTGTATTTGCACACTAAAAAATAGAAAAAGAAATGAAAATATTCCATTCACTTATTGTAGAGAGTTGCAAAAAATTCAATTTACACATTTTTAAAAATGTTCAAAAGCGTTCAATTTATGCACTTTTGGTAATATTAAAAGATTTTTACATATTACATAATTTCAAAGACTTTTAATTAAACCTTTTAGACATTTTCAAAAAACTCCACTTAAATTTTTTTCCAATTTCAAATGGGTTTCTTTATATATTTTTGAGTTATAAAAAAGTATTATTTCCATATTTGTGACAGTTAGAAAGTGCTCTATTTGCACATTTTTGTCAATTTGAAACACTTCGGCTATTTACTCGTCTATATCTCTCTCTTCCCTTACAAAAACTGCTTTAGTGGTGGTATACCTATACATACCACATACAGATACAAACTAATTTAATGGACTCCTCTTGATCCATCCACAGTTTCATTTTACTACGGTTTTACCTTTGCATGTATGGATGTCACGTATGTATGCATGCGTATGGATATATCTACATATTATATCTTCGTTCCATTCAATTATCCTTACAAAGACCAAGTTCTTGATGACAACTACATGCGTGGAAGACACTACAATATAAGTTATTCTTTTGTGACGAGGCTCAAGGTACTGGAGAAAGTGAAATGAGAGTAAAGAAGACGGATAAAATTGGTTTGGATGTCACGTAAAAATTCAACGATTGCAAAGGGCAATGCGAGGGGAAAGTGTTGAGTAGACTGGGTTTTCCCTTTCCTTGGTCTTGTCTTGTGCATTTTATTGAACCGAGTCAGTGATATTCGGATTTTCGGATATTCGTAGCATGTCAACCCTGTGAGTCTTATTACGGTTACTTATGGTGACAGTGGGATTGGGTATTTCACATTCCCTTATAAGGGCTTCACTTTTCCATTATTCTACCCGATATCAAAACATCCACTAGTTTTTCCCTCCATTCTCCACAATGTCTTGTCGTGAGCCTTCACTTGCTCTCTGCATCGGAAGGGATATGACCCTATGCCCTGCCCTGTACAGTATCGTATTGTATTGTGTCTCTATTCTCAAGAAGGAACGCACTCGAAAGTCATATAGTCAGTGTACATATAGCCTATGGCGTAAATACAGCTTCTTTTCTTTTCTCTTCCCTGGCCTGGCTTGGTCTCTCGGTATAATATGGACAAGATTAAATCTTGGTGGATTGGATTCTATCAGGACGTTTGTCTAGAACATGTCACTTTTTCTATCAACCCAATAAATCTTGTGACCAATCCGATCATTCCTTTTTTGCCAGGCTTATTTATTTCATTTGTTTCTTGATTTCTGTAAGGGAATTTTGCATCAACGAAGGTAGACCGAGTCCTTCTCTTCCTTCGCTTTCCTAATCCCCTACACAAGGTAATAGTATCCTCGAGTAAGAATCAAGAATTAAATGGTCTTAAGCATGACTGATATTTTAAATCTCTTGGATGGAATACAAATTCATTTCAGATGGAGGAAGATTGCATACCTTGGTACTTTTATCTTATATGGTTAATTTTCTCGATCCTTTCTAATACGTTTTACTAATGCACTTTAAGATTTTTAAAAATTACATTACCAAGGCTTTGGCCTTAGTAATGTAATTTATAAATAATTTGAACATGCTAACACATTCAATAATTTATGTAGGTATAAATAAACGATTTGGAGTCTAATGGCTTACGAGGGAATGGTCACAAAAAGTCACGCCTGATTTTACTGTTGTAATTTTTTTCGACAACAGCGTGTAAAAAATGCAGATCCACTTCAGAACAGTATTCCATTGGGCACTTTTGTTCGATTATCTGATTTTCTGAAGCCTCAGTGACAAATGCATCAAGCGCTAAAAATCTAGACGTAAGTATTTAATATAATAGTGAACTCAGAACGCAGCGTAAATGCAACACAAGCGTATTAAAAACGCATCTTAATTGTTTCAAAATTTTCCTTTTCAATAATTCAACATTTTTGAAACTTAATTTTTTGACAGTTTTTAAGCGTTTCCTAATTTCATATATAAACATGTTTGAAAAATTACAAAATTTGCCTTTTCCACAATTTTGAAACCTTCCAAAATTTATTGTTTTGAAAATTTTATAGCCTTCCAAAGCTTCATATTTTGAAAATTTTTAGGCCTTTAAAAATTTTTTATTTCGATAATTTTTAACATTTCAAATTTTATTATGTTAAAAATTTTCAAACATTCCATAACCTCATAATTTAGCAATTTCGTAAAGCCAAACTTCTTATTTTCACGGTTTTGCAGCTAATTAAGTGCATCCTAAAGTCTTTAGTATAAAGAAATGATTTAAAAAATGCATGTTGGACTGCAAGTTTCGCTTTAGACGCTTTCCGATGCGCTTTTGATGAAATCAAAATTCACTTTCAGGAAACGGGAAAAAATTGATTTAAAGCGCCAAAAACTGTACCTATTTAGTAATGCTTATGAACGCTGCTAAAATGCATCTATAAAGCGTATCAAAAAAGTTACTTGGATTATAAGTGGTGCTTTAAATGCATTTCGAATATTTAAATACATTTTAGGTAAGCTTGAGGTAAATTCTAACTGCTTTATTAAAAACAACGTAAAATACATTGGTTGTTGATATTTTAGATGCACCAGTTTTTCCACTGTAGAAACTACTAAAAGATCAACTTAACCAGGTGTCTTCATACTGAAGCACCACACAAGCATTGAAATAGGTAATTCAAATTCGATTCCCGCCACCATAATACAAAAAAGGGATGGTAAAGTAAATCCGTGTGGGGAAGCAAACACTTGTTCCTCCTGCAAAAAGCCCTTGTAGGCTACTTGTCTTTTATTTGGTTAATAGAAAGTGAGGTGAAAGGAGAACATTTGTACATAGGTATCTACCTTGATCCCACCACACCTACACTCTGCCAAATATCATTTTATTTTAACCATTCCTACATCCCTTCTCACTCAATTGTACGCATGGGAAGGATAAAAATAAGATGAGCAGTTTCTACCATACCTGCGTCCCAATTGTTCAATATCTACATCCAGCTATTGGAATTGATGTTGTTCGATTTGAGATTGGAATTCGGATGGAAGCTTGAATTGAAATCCGAGTGGAAATCCTTCCTGGGTAGAGTGTTTGGCAGGGTTACTGTTCTCCGGTAAAATGCTAAATGAAATGGCTGTGCTCCTTCTTCTCCTTCAGTCTCTCCTATCTATCAGTATCCTCCATCTCTACTACTGTTTCTTTTGCTTTTTCTGGTTCTGGTTAAATTTCACTTACTCACTCACTCAGCAACTACTCTCACAAATCCGGATCCGAATCCGGATATTACTTAAGTACATTTTCTCGGTGCATGACATTCTATGAAAATGAAAATGTAGGCTTGGCTGGGATTGAGTTGGATTGGTTTGGTGTGCGGTAGCGCCTGCAGGATTTTTTTCGTGTTGGCCTGGAAAAACTCTGACCTCGTCCAAAGTAAAAGTTTTAAAAAACTGCAACTTATCCAGTAAAAGTTATTAAGAAGAATTTATGCGTCTCTTTTGTGTAATTGTAAAAAAACGGCGTCCTTTTTTGCAAATTTAAAAAAACTGAATTTTTTTTGAGAAAATTAGCAAAAGAGGATTTTTTTTGGTTGAATCTTAAAGAAGGCAGTGATTTTTGTAAACATTCTTTGTAGGCCAATGCCTACGCGGCCTACACCTAATTACGCTACTGCTGATGTAGAAGGGAATGGGAAAGGCAAGTACATGAACCCAAGAACGAGAAACATATTTACTTGCCAGTTCGCTTCTGGTGTGGTGTGGTGTCC
>JAAXYX010003156.1:0-15187 GCA_036851915.1 Ptenothrix huangshanensis | reverse complement strand
TTTGTGTATTGTCATAATGCTATAAGTGTAAAATAAAAGACGTTTAATAAAAAATATCAAATATTCATGTTGCATTTTCCCTTTTACATTTTCTTACTACGTACTACTGCATGTCGTTGTGCTCTAGCAATAGTGTTGAATCATCCACAGATAAAAAATGAAATATTCGAAATTTCACTTTGGTACACAATCATACTCAGTTTTCCAGTAGATATTTCTTCTAGTTTCAGTAGGAAATAAATAAATAGGCTGGAAGTAGAAATGCGGAAGTGACGGAATCTTGCATTTAGTAGTATCCTGTAGCTAATTTACTAAGTACATAAATATGTAGCGCTAATTTTGCTCCAAGATATAATTATTGAATGCCTGCTTAATTCCACTGGCTTAAATGTCTTCTCATTTATATTTCACATTAAATGAATCTTTCATACTATTATAGGAGTTTTTATCTGTTAAGAACATATATACCTTAATAACCACCCGCGTATTCAATTTTTATAGGGCATTTAATCGTACCCGGGTAAAACCTTTGTCTACTAATTCTGAAATAATGTCCGGGTTCCAAATTGTGTCCGCAGGTTTACACATTATTAGCAATTTTATTTTTACAAGATCGTAATTATATTAAAAATTCGATTTGACTTGGACTTTCAAATAGTTCCGGGGGTCCAAACAGTAAAAGCCGATACCCGTATTCCTTATTCTGCCTGAGCTCAAATTTTGGAGCAATGTTCGTACTACAAATGATGTCAATTAAAATAATTGCATCTACTACCTAATTCGATTAGGAAGTTATGTACGTATGCATAGGTAGTAATTTATTTCGTAGTTCAGTAGTTGTAAAAACAATTCAGAACAACTGTATATGACTGCAAAAAACAAAGGCATCTTTTAACTACAAAACCGAGACAGTTTTACGTGATTGGATCGGTACAAAAACAAAATACAATTGTATAGCATTAGTGTACCTACCTACACATGTTACATACACAAAGTACGAAATCTTTTGAGGCGAAATGAGACACGGTGTACAGCTCGAATCCGACTGAAACGCATCAAAAGTCTAACATTACTGGGGCAAAATACGACTACCTGAATTCCATTCCAATCATCCAATCCAATATGTATTCACTTTTCTGATTGTTTTGCATAAAAGCTAGTTATTTCTGCCCTAAGTCAAACATTACTGGGGCAAAATACGACTACCTGAATTCCATTCCAATCATCCAATCCAATATGTATTCACTTTTCTGATTGTTTTGCATAAAAGCTAGTTATTTCTGCCCGGGTGTCATTAATAATTGACCAAATAATCCTTTGTCTGCAGATAATTAAAAGAATGTCGTCAGATATTTGAAATCCAAATCCAACAAATCTTTTATTTTTTTACAAATATGATAGCACTGAGGAAGTTTTAGTTATAATTATCTTCGCAGTAATATTCTACTGAATGGAATATATCTGCATCACAGTGGCCACCTAGTACTGAAAGGAAACTAGAATTTGAAAATGAAGTGCAGGCAAAAGTGGTATTGTGCTGTGGGAGAAATAGATGGAGTTGGGCTGGGCAGGGACAGTCAGGTTTTTCGGCCTGGCATGATGATTCAGCATTCAGGCTTAACGAGCAAAAGCCATAGGAATTATTTGCCCAGTGAGTTTGTGTGAAGAATTGAGGAAGGAAGTGTGAACGTTGAAGTTGAACGCAATCAAGTTTAGTAGGACGTGTGATTGTCCAATTGTCTACGGTGACTGGTGCAAAGGTGCAAAAGTCATTCATTAATTAACATTAACTTTATTTCCATTTACCTGTATCATAAAATTGCCACCATCACTACCATACACATTTACAGCCCTAACCCCTATATTGTCATTACCATTGCATACCAGCGAGCCGAACTTCAGACAAATAACAACTAACCAAACCACCGATCACCAAACACAAAACACAAATCTACAATTTCAAATTTAACTTCATAAGCCTTCGAAACTTCTTTCTTTTTCCACTCCTACATTCCCATTCATTACAATACAATCATTATTACGATACACTTTTATTCTATTCTATTGTATTCCATACTGCTTCAACTCAACCACTGACAACTGACTAGGTACAAAAAAGTTACAGCATAACGACATAACTTACGTAAGTATCGTCATCATCATCATCATCATCATAATTGTAATAATCAGCCTAGTCATTCATGTCATGACCAGCTTTCCTTCTCCAAGCTTCTAGCACTATCAATATCAATTGTTCTAGCTTCTTAACCAAGATCAGTTTGGTCTGGTGTTTTTTTGATTTGATTTTTTTGATTGTATATTACCTTTTATGATTCAATTAGTAGGATCGTACAGTACATTTGCTGGTTGATAGTAAATTCCTTGTCGAGATGGATCATTGATCATCTATTGAGTATGTAATTATGTACTACCAACTAGCGAATCCTAGATTGTAGGTATATTGTTCAACAATTCTATTCAATTCATTCGTGTCTTAATGTTGGCGTATTTGTTGTTGTTTTTCTTATTTGTTTGTCGTTGCTTAAAGTGTTTACGTTTAGATGTGCCGCGGACAGGTTAGAGGAGACGTACAGCCTATGACATTTCGCTTGCACAATTTCGAATATTAACTAGTAATTGTCATCATGAGCAAGTGCTTCAGCAGTACCTTACCATCATTGATCATCGTCACCGTAATGTATGCTGAATCGACTGTCTAGTCTACTCACTACTCTTACTAGCTACTACCAACTACAGTAATTTAGGAATTACAACTACACCAGAGCAGCACTAGCCTTACTATTTTGACGACTCTAGTTATTTTGCTATAGAGCTGGTCTTGGTATTGAATTGATGGTTGATTTGGTAGTTTAGCTTCGCAGTTAGTAGGTTGTAGGCATTATAGCTCAAAACGAAACTATGAATGATGAACTATTAGTAGTCACTAGTCATATTGGAAACCTATGCACCTAAGTCTGTTGACAAAACCTGAAGAATTATGCATTACCTGCAACTAGGTACTTCCATTATCTGCTTACTACAAACTACAACCTACTGATTACACAGGACAGGACAGCACGAGAACGCATTTAGTCATTGCAGAGTATTTCACATTTTTCACAAATGTACCCTCTACTCAAAAGTATTTAACGTACTTACCACAGCTGACGCTCATGTTACCCTTTCTCAACTTGACTTACTTGCAAATAAACACGTTGAAAGAATGCTTTGCCTTTGGAAACTATACTGTGGTATGGTAGGGATAACTATGACTGGTTATAACATCAATATCATCACTATTCTATTACACTAGTCTGACTGTGATTAGTTGTTAGCTATTTAGTTGTTAGTACTGACTGTGATGCGATTGTAAATTTGTAAAGTCATTGCATGCGTATAGATATTTTCAGTATTGCCCTTTACCTTTTGCGTGTGCTACATCATTTCATATCGTACGTACATTCAGTTGGATTTTTCTACCAAACATTCCTTGGTTAAATACAGTTTCCACTTTTTGTTCTAGCTCCTGTTCACGTTCTCAAGAAAAGCAGCCAGTCTTACCATTTACGAGTACCGTTTAGTTATTCTGGATTGCTAGATTCTTCTAGTTCATCATTCATAATTCATTCAATTCGTTCATGTTGTGCTAGTTCGTACTTCTGAATTCAAGAATTTTGTGTTGGTGGATATTGCAATTAAATTGTAATCAAATTTGTGCTGAGAGAATTGTTTTCGCGATTTAGTTCGGAGCCTTGAGATATTTGAATTTAAATCGTGAAGATTTAAAGTTGAAACGTTGTCCAGTTTTGTTTCCTTCGGCCCCCTTTGATTTGAGGTGAATTATTCGTGATTGTTGATTGATAAAGCACTTGCTGGAAGAAGCGTTTTGTCATTTTTGCTTGTAAGTAAATTTGGGATTAGGAAAGACCGAGAGACCTTTGTGTTGTCGTTGGTTTATTTTATTATCATTATCTACTGTTGAATCACGATCAGGAGGTTTAGATTACACGCTTTATTGAGTATTGAGCAATTACCCATGCATTTGAAATTATCTACACCGAGTATAAAAGGAAATGCAGCGTGGTTGACAGGAAACTAGTGTTGCAAGCCGAGCATATGTAGATTAGGATTTATCCTCTAACCGTTGGTCATTAGGAAAAATTTTAATCGGGAAATGTTTAATGTTTGATTCCGATGTGAGATTATTGTGGGTGGATAATGCCTTAATGTGCAATGTCATCTGAATCTGACTGTGAGGAGATAGGGACTAAGGGACTTTTGTAAGTTTTGTGACAACATTACGTTATGCTGTTGTTGACTGTGGAATTTTGTTCTAGGAGGTTCTTTCTGTCAGATCTGTCATCAGATTTTTGGGAGCCATCCAGACCAGACAACGGCTAGGGTAACCGCATCCAATTCCAATTCCGATTCCATTTCGAGCATTATCAAACCCACATCCAGATCCAGCTGACTTCAAGTCTCAATTATCATTTCCTTTTTCATTCGTTCGAAAGTACTGTTCCTTCAGCAATTTTATTGCTAGCTAGTGACTACCTTCAGCATTCTACATACATGTAGGTTTGTTAAGCATTTTTGGCAACTAGATTTTTTAACGCAGTTTGTCGTTAGTAATAAGGAAGGGCAAACTGGGACTAAACATACTGCATTAAAAAGTTTTACCTTCGCAAGTTTTTCAAAGAAATGGGAGGATCGTAATCGTACATATATAAGACATCGTCATTGCATTTCTAATTTATCAGTTGTGGTGTGGTGGTGCAATTTAATCAATGGTTAGTTCAAGGATCCGGTTACTACCAAACTAATATGAAGATAAATTATCACGGAAATACTTTTTTTGTATCGTAGAAATAGGAACTTCAGTGGCTTAATACTTCTAACAATGGCAGAGTCAGGCTCTGACGGTGGAAATGGGAATGAGAAAAAAATGATGACCATTACTGTTAAAACTCCTAAAGACCAGCATGCGGTGGAAATCGAAGAAGAGGCTTTAGTAAAAGAAGTAAGTTGAATGTTTGATTTTGATTGTTGTCGGGCCGTTGTAGTATAGGTAGTTGATAAGTGTAATTTGACTTTTTATTTGTTTTTCATGATTGCAGTTTCGAGCGAAAGTTGCTGAGAAATTCAGTGCTCCTGAAGATCGGCTTTGTTTAATTTTCTCGGGTAAAATATTGAAAGATAATGAAACGCTACTCAGTCATAAACTTGCCGACGGGTATGTGGTTCATTTGGTGATAAAATCCTCCGTTCGTGGTCCCCAAGAACCAGCAACTAGTGCAACTTCTTCAGCAACGACAGGACAGGCTGCCCCTGGCCCCGATTCTGGAGCAAGTCCAGGTAATTAATCAATGCCGTCTGGAATTGCTTTTTCAAGAATTAAGTGGCATTATATTGGATTCCGTGCCTGGTCTAGTGACTTGTGGCGGGTCGTTCTTTTCTTCATTATTTAGCATCATTTTAAATCAGGAATTGGCACACATCCTAATTTAGTGTGGGAGTCCAATTATATTTTAATTATTGTTGGGTGATGTGGGATTTGTTTTTTTCTTTGAATAGTTGGTGGACCTGGAAACATATTTAGTGCGTTTGGGCTGCCCAATATCTCTGGTCTTGGATTAGGAGGAGGAGGTGGACTTGCTGATATTCATGACAGAATGCAGCAGGAACTTCTAGCAAATCCTGATACGCTTCGTCAAGTATTGGATAGTCCCTTCGTGCAACAAATCATGAATTCTCCCGATGTGATTCGAACTATGTTAAATGCTAATCCTCAAATTCAGCAACTAATGGAGGTACGAACTAGAAAGTAGACATCATGCTTGAATCATTTAAATGAGGGTATTACAATACTTGTTGGAGCTCATTTGTGTTTTGATTTAATTGGATTTCAGCGTAATCCTGAACTTACCCACGTTTTAAATAATCCTGAAGTGATTCGGCAGAGTATGGAGTTGGCTCGAAATCCAGCAGCATTCCAAGAGCTCATGAGGACGCAAGACCGTGCTTTATCAAATTTGGAATCTATTCCAGGAGGGTACAATGCTTTGCAGAGAATGTATCGAGATATTCAAGAGCCCATGCTAGATGCCGTCCAAGAAAGGTGACTGAAGATTGCACTCATGATTTTTTTTTCTTTCATAGTTCCTAGTGCCTGTCGAGATTTTGGATTTGTTGTTAGTAGAAGTGATTTTGGTTAATTGCACTTGAACTAAATCAAATAACTCGTTATCTTGTTTGATCATTGTAGATTGTCTGGAAATCCATTCGCTGCTTTAGTTGATAACGGTAATAATCCAGCGGGACAACAGCAAGGAGTTGAGAATCGCGATCCACTACCAAATCCATGGGCTCCCAATACCGGAGCACCAGCTGCTGCTCCAACGACAACTCCAAGCGGAGGAACTGGGACTCCAAATGCTACAGCTGGGACCGGAGCTATTCCAAATCTTGCAGGAATAAATCCTCTGCAAGGTGGAATGTTAAATTCTCTTCTTCAGAATTCAGGCGCTATGCAAAATCTACTGAGTGCTCCGTACACTCAACAACTTTTTGAAGCCTTGTCCACGGATAGTGCTCTAGCTCAGCAAATAATTGGCTCTAATCCACTGTTTGCAAATAATCCAGCGATGCAGGAACATTTGAGAAGTATGACGCCAACACTTATTAATCAGCTTCGTGACCCTGATTTCCAAGCCGTACTCACCAATCCTGCTGCTCTTCAAGCTATACTTCAAATTCAGCAAGGAATTGAACAATTGAGAGTAGCTGCTCCCAACTTTGCAAACAGGTAATTGTAGTTTTGTTCGGTTTGCTCAATTAGATACTCTGTGAACATTTAATAAAGTGCAGAATGGTACTTGAATTTTTAACAAGTCTTGTCTTCATTCCTTTATATATTTTGTAGCCTTGGATTCGGGTCCATCCCATCGCCTATGGCATTTAGTGGTGTAAGACCAGGTTCTCAACCAGCGGCAGCTACACCTGCAAATGCTACGAGTGGAACTCCAACCCCAGCCGCAGATGGTAATACAACGAGTCAGCCTACAGCTGGAACTGGTGCACCAGCTGGAACGCCTCCGAATATTCCTGGAATGCCCGATCTTAGCGCGTTGCAAGGAGGGCTCGCTGGACTCAACCGCGATACACTCAATCAGTTTATGGGGGCTATGGTAAATGCAATTTAAATTTAGAGCATCTGTCTTTGTCTTTTTTCGTGTGACGTACTATTGAAATTAGTATCATCCACCATCGTTGTTTACCATTGATGTTTAATTGTTTAATAATTTACCTGATGAAATTCCCTAGGTTCAATCTCTTGCCCGGAATCCTAATAGCGGACTTGGAAATATTGGAGGAGCTCAAGTGCCTCCGGAAGAACGTTATAGAGCTCAGTTGGAACAATTGTCTGCCATGGGTTTTGTGAATCGGGAAGCCAATCTTCAAGCATTGGCGGCAACGTTTGGTGATGTTAATGCCGCTGTAGAACGACTTCTTGCTGGAGGGCAAAACTTCCCACAGTCATAGTCTAAGTAAATTTAATTCTTAGATATTAATTATCCACGTATAATTATATTATAATTATGATAAATTATAATTCTAATATATCAGAATTTTTCTGTCAAAAAGGAAAATAATTATTATAAATGACTACAATTTACAAGTTTATGGCTTACGGATTTCTTCAGGCAAAGTTGCTTACAACTTGAACACACGTGTAATAAATAACGTAACTAACAGTAAACTAAAATTACTATACTATGCGATACTATATAATTACTACAACTACTATACTGTATAGACTATACATATTTGACACAAGGAATATGAAATAATATAATTATATAATAAAATTCAATTGACAACGTGCTTTGTATAAAGTAGAAAAAGAAGAAGACAGAAACAAGGGTTCTACTTCTCTCACGAACAATCTGTATTATCATTATCTACATACCTAAAGCAGTAGAAGTAAGTATTTAAAGGTAATTAATCATAATTAATTATGTTTACCTATTAACTGTAAGGGTTAGCCAAAAAACTAGATAAGGATTGAATTGAATTGTTCTATTCATGATCACAGTCAGAGTCAGAATCTACTAGGTAATTATAATTATTACATTACAGTGATGAAAAAAATTAAAAATTGATTGTTACAATCTACATAATCTATTTTCTTTAAAAGGAAACAATTCAAAATTGTAGAAACTTAATTAACTTGATAGTTAATGATTGATTACATAGAACCAAAAACCAAACGTTGGTCTGAACACGCAATTAATTATATGATTATTAGTTGCATTCTAAATTAGCTTTTACTATGGCCATGTTTGGCCCTAAAAAGTTGCAATCAAAAATGGATCTGGATACACGTGTAAGTTGTTTACATTGGAAGTTAAACATTTCAACGAATTTTATTGCAGTAGTGTGATTTGGAGTTAGTTAATTGAAATTTTATTCTATGAGCTGTAAGTTTCGTATTCGTACCTTATCTTATCGTGTCGTGTGTATTTCGTATCCATGTCCATAGTAAGTATCTATAGGCTATTGTAAGGTTCGGGAATTCAAATGTTTTTGTCACTTTTTAATTTTTCTATGCTAATTCTAGTTATGTATAGCGGCTACAAGCTTCGTTTTCGTTATTTTGTTTATTCACACAGGTAATTATTATACGCTACTACTAATACGTAGGTATTATATAGTTTGGTTTTAACTGTTATTTTGAGAATTTTGGAAATACAAGAATAGTTAAAACAATATTGCTACCTATTAAAATAATTGTGTGTTATTAATTACTTCGATTCCTGATTCCTGCTTAATGTTGATCATTTTTCCGTTCCGTATTAGTATTTCCATTTCGCATTCACCAAGTAAAGAAGGGGCAAGGACAAGACAATATACAACTAGTAGCAATTTCTTCAAGCATGGATTTATGGGTTCACTTTTCGATTGCAGTTACTCCCGAAGTAAATTAGTAGTATTAAATAATCAAATAATTGATTGATTAATTGACTAATTTACGAATACATTTTCAATCAGTTACGAATACAAGCACTAGCGTTGGGCAAGCAAGGCATTTTAAAAGCGTGTGTACTCCCATTTCTTTTAGAATTAATTATAATTATTACCTACGAATTGATAATTATGCTCTAGAATATATATACACGTAGTGCCAATGCGATAAGATTGACGCTGGCTAGTCTGTAATTATATTTAATCATCTACTTGTTACTGTTAAACGTAAATGTCATTTGAAGCAATGAAGTGAAAACGATTAGAGGAAAATCGTAACCAAATGAAAATGTACTCTATACTCTACCTACATTACGTAATTATAATTGTTGTATGATTATAAACAATAATAGAAGTGAATTATATACCTAAGTAAATATGATTAGGTAGTATTTTAATCAAATGCGAATGCGAATGCTGATTATTATGCGGTTGCGGATGGAAGACCAAAATTAAGATTTTTTTGTGGCAACTCTGGGTGGAAACGTATTGATTAATTACGTTTAATAATTACCATTAATAATTATCATTATTGGGATTCGACAAAAATTGTATTGTTATTGATGTTGTCTCTGTCTTTTGATTTGGATTTGTTTTTGTGGTTGAAAGCTTGAAAATGACAAGAAACTTTGGAAGGAGTAGAGCAAACTATGAGTGAAAAAGTAATAAAATTATTGGTAGGTACATATTTACGAGAGTAGTAATAATTTGTAGTGGATCGGTAAAAAACATTTCGTAGCTTGGCTTACGATTACGATATAAATATGAACATGATTATAATGGCATTGTAATGTTATTTTTTAGTAATAAAAATACATGTTAATGGTAAAACATTAATAACTTAATACNTTGAAAATGACAAGAAACTTTGGAAGGAGTAGAGCAAACTATGAGTGAAAAAGTAATAAAATTATTGGTAGGTACATATTTACGAGAGTAGTAATAATTTGTAGTGGATCGGTAAAACACATTTCGTAGCTTGGCTTACGATTACGATATAAATATGAACATGATTATAATGGCATTGTAATGTTATTTTTTAGTAATAAAAATACATGTTAATGGTAAAACATTAATAACTTAATACCTACTGACTCTGTCGCATTTGTCTTCAGTGCACACGTTACTTCGTTTTTTTCTTCGATTTCTAAATTTATATTAACAAGTATTTACCTAAGTAATTAATTAATTATAACTATTAATCACTGATAAACATTAGACTTTGAGCAATTTAGATACCTGACAGAGAGTTACTTTAGCTAATGTGTCTGCTGTAGTGTCTATCGATTTGGAGTTGAACGGTAAAATCCCTTTAGGTAGATTCAGTGTCATTTTCATGATTGGTTTTCGATGTCAATCACATTGTCTTCACGTTTTCTAAACTATCCTAGAGTAACTTAGATAATTATTATGTAATACTAACGACTAATGATTGTATTATGTACTACTGTGCCTATATCATTTTCAAACACTTCCCATACCTTTAATGTAGAAAATCATAACTGATTACGCAACTAACCGTAAGTGTACCGAACTTAGTTAGTAGATTCTGATACTAACAAAGTAGAATGTTACTCATTTTTACACCGCTTTCCAATAGTTATTTTCACTGCTGGATTACTGGATTTAGATTTGGATTATGATTGTATTCACATGCTAAAGTACATATCTATATACATCAGTGTTTGAAAAATGTAAGTGTACAAGATATTCTGCTGAGTGTTTTTCCTTGTTGGTGAATAAAGTGATCACATCTGAATCTGAATTCCATAATTACTAGATGGAATCAAGAGTGGACGTCAAATCTTTAATTCCATTAATTTTTATTATATAGCTACAGTAAATACGATTAATACAATTTTTAAAATAACAATCATATGTAATCCTCGTTGCATTTAAGTTATTTTGAAAGTTTCTTTGCTACAATTTATTATCGTGTATTAAATTGGCTATTACATATTTTACTCTCGAAGAAGATTTTATGGCACATTTAAAGATACATATAATATAGGAAGTGTATGTTTCTATAAATTCATTTTTAAATACTTCGTTTCATACTTATGGTCAGTTTTAATGACTCTTTACAATTATCTCATTAATATCAAACTTACTTTTACGAGCAACAATACCGACTGTAGTGATGGATTGGATTGAATTCGATTTGATTTCGATCACATACAAATACTAATTATTATCACATCATTTAATATTATTAATATTGAAATAGTTTTAAAACTTAGCTAATTAGTCTCATGTACTTAATTAGTAGCATTCTGCGTATTCAGTTACCCATTCTGAAGTATCAAAATAGTAAAAAAAAAAATGTATTGAGCAAGACTGCAAAAACATATACTATAAATTTGTTGAGGAATGAAATAAATATCTACATAAAATTATTATTATTGAGATTTATAGAAAGGTAAAATACTCTCTTACTTAGATAGAACAGAATCGACAAGCATTAAAATTAAGGATGAAAAATCGAACTAAGTGTACCAACTATTACATGATTATAATTAGATACAGCAACTACAATTACAATTGAGTTGATTAACGACTGAAATCAATTATCTGGAAATATAAACAGAGATGCACAAATGACGCTAAATCCGATTATAAAACTGAGAAGCTTCGGTAGATGAAATTGCCCACTTTTAAATTCATGGGGGAGCACATCGAGAAATGTGACGTATAAAAATGTCCCAGCTGCCATTCCTTGGAGACACCCTACAATAAGTGATCCCTCCAAGTCATGTTCGTACAATGTGACCCCGAGGCCGATGCCGATTCCCAATGGAGTAGTAGCTGCAAAAAGTAGTCCGAATAAGGCAGACTTTAAAGTTCCCAAAGGACTCTGGACGAGACCCAAGCCTAAACTGAAGGCAATGACTACTTTGTGGATGGCCAGAGCACTGGTTATCTGAATAAAAAATTAAAATGATTTAGTACAAACGGTAGAGTTACTTAGATACTCGTTCCCAAATGCTATTCACCGTTTTATTTCTTTATCGCTATTTTCATCGTATAACCTGTATCACGTCTTCCTCCGTGCGCTGAACTCCGATGGCAATCCCCTCAAAAGTGGAGTGAATGGACAAGGCGACAATCATGGCAGCAATTCGAATCGATGCATAATCATTAGCCATCTCGATCTGTTGTCGCTGCAGAGTGCGAGGACTAACTCGCCCTGGGAACATCTGACTATCGGATGAATCGGACATAGTGGTGGGGGAATCAGATTCCTGAGAGCGCGTAAGGGTCGGTATAATACTCTCATCGAATGATTGACTAATAAGTGAAGCGTCATCATTATCATTCTGTTCACCCCGTCCATCACCCACTGCCTCAACTTGACTTCCATTTTGTGGCTCAACTACCACTGCAAGCACAGGTTGAGCTAAAACCTGACAAGGGTCATTCGTGGTTTGTTCTAAATGTGAATATTTATGCAACCTTCGTTGTCGAACATCTGACATAATCTGCTCGATTGTAAGCAGTAAGAAAAAACCCATTGCAATTGTGAATTCAGCGAAGGGGAAGGTTTGGTTCGGATCCATTTCCAATACTGCCTGGAAAAAATGATCAATTTTGAATACAACAAATTAATTATACGTAGACGGGACACTTACACTTCGTCATAGCTAATAGCACAATTCTAGATTTAAATCTTACTTGGGTGACATTTTGCCGAACATCAGGAAATAAATGTAGAAGGCACGTTCCCAAGAAGATTCCAGCAGCAAAACAATTTAGTAAGCTAACTGTTTTTGCGTACCTGAAATCCCACCGTAAACTAAGTTAGTAAAGTAATACACAATTATAAGAACAAGATTGCTTCAATATTAAAAGTAAATTAAAATAAAATCAATTTGGTTTACCTTTCGGAATGAAAAATATCAATCCCGCTTCTCTGAGCTTTATGAGCAAATGTGAAGGGAATTGACACGCAGACAAAAACCACAACAAATAAAATCAAAATGATAAGCTCTTTCAAAGTGCTCAGCTCCATTCTGGACGATTTTCACTTTCCCAATTAAGTATATTATTCAATATGAAAAACAATGTGGTTCTAAGCTCCATTCGGTTTCACAAGCACCTTACTACTCTTTTCCTTCCTTCGTTAATCCAAACTTTAGTATGGTATTAAATGGTATGTCGTGTCACTGATCACATGAGTATGTGTATGTCAGTGAATCATTTTTTTTACTTCATTGTAGTGACTTTTTGATTCAAAGTTTGCTTCCAGTTGAACAAGTGGATTTCGTACTAGTTATTTCAAGTCACTTTCTTTCAAACTGTCACCATTTAGTGAATGGATTTGGCCCTGAAATCAGTATCAGTGTTATCAATAATAAAGTGTCAACAACAGATGTTAATATCTCACGTTGTGCAACACCAATCATGTAGAAATTCGGAAGGATTATCTTTCCGTTCAACACTTATCAGTTATCACCCTCCACAATTCCTAGTACAGTGTAAATGTAAGTGGTAAGCAGAGTCTCAAGACATATTTATTTATCTTAGTTATCAAAAGTAAATAGTAGCCATTGCTGCAATCACAACTGAAATACATTTCTTTACCAAAGTAAAATGATGCAACTATTGATTATAATTATGTCTTGATTTCTTTCACCACGATTTACAATTTTTGGTATCAAATGATTTGAGAATAAAATTTTTACTACCTTCTTGAACCAACAATAGCAGTCGCAAGTGGCCAGTGTTGTTAATTCTGATTATCTGTTATCGCACCAAGCAGCAGTTGAATTTTTTGTAATTCCAAATGCGTAATTCACTGGAAACGAAATTTTATTCGTTATTTAAAGTGTGTTGCTATTATCAAAAATCATATCTACAAAAATGTGTGAATCAAGAATAAGATTTTACAAACCTGTATGTGTTGACAAGTTTTAATCAAAACTAATACAAGTACAAGTACATACAAGATTAGAGAGTGACAACAAAACTTTTTGAACTTCGCACAACCCTTATTCCTTGACTGTTGACGGTTGACAGTGCGTGCTACTATTCTAATTTAAGTTTCGGATTTAAATTTAAGGCTCTTGTTCTAGATCCTGGTTACTATTACACTATTACTTATGAAAATGCTGAAATTAACTCCTCTATTTTAAGGATTGTAGTTTTAATTAGTGCAATTAAATATATACCTAACAAATAACTGGCCTAAATACAGAAACCAATCACCCACTATTGACTTACGTAAGTCTATATCATATTGGGTTGCAAAATTGCTGCAGCCAGAACCTGATTCAGATACTGTTACTCAGACAATGTATTTAAGTAACTGATGACTCATAGACTCATCATCATTCTCATCGTCAGAGTCAACATTTTATATGTGTAGGTATAATTATATCTACTCATCCCAAGTTCAGTATCACGCAATTTGATGATGCTACAATAATTAGCATACTATGAATGAATGAAATTAGTGTTGTGCTTTGTATTTTGTTTGTTTACATGGAGATTTTAAATTAGAGATGTTATTTTATTATTACTCCCGTTAGTATCTACTGCAGTAATAATTACTTGCTATATATGATTGCTACCACATGTAGGTACGCCAAAAGTGAAATTTATTATGCATGGACTAATTTAGAGATTGAAAACTTGGCGATGTCTGGGAAAACCTTTTTCAAAGTATGTATCGGTGTATACACCGAGAAAGAAGTAAAAGAGCAACTAATTATGCTATAAAGGTTTGTAGTACCACTAACTGTACGTATAGAAATTATTTAATTGCTTCATCTACTCCTTATAAAGCCTACTCCGTACTGAACTCAAAGGGGTTTTCATTACTACTACCAGAAGTTAGATATAACAGCGCACAAACTTTGTGATGAATTGACTATATATTCGGAAGTGAAATATAAAACTATACCTGCAGTTGTTAATTTTGGCCCTTTTGCAACTTGCCTTTAATTAATTAATTTAATCACAGCTAATTTTGTTATCAGAGTTGTTGGGGCTTGCTGCTTTATTAAAGTTAAGATATAATATACTTAAATATACAAACGAAAGTTATATAAGTAATTATTATAAGCATTTTAACATATTCAAGTAAAATATACATATTAACTGTATTAGTTCCGTTTCACCAAATCAACATACAACGGAGCATACTGTGTAAAGAATATTGTCC
>JAAXYX010003155.1:0-15190 GCA_036851915.1 Ptenothrix huangshanensis | reverse complement strand
AAGGAGAAAGAGGAAGCATGTGAGTGGGTTTTATTATACTCGATGTATTTTCATTTGGAAGACTCTTGGGTGTATTTATGACTCCCCTCTATTCTGTCACTCCTCTCTGAATCATTATTCTATTAGAAAACTCAAAAAGTAATTTTGTCAAGATAACATAATAATAGGTTACGGAGAAAAAAAGATGCAGACGAGATGGTTATGGCGGAAGCCAAAAGTTAAAAGAAAAAGGAGAAAATGCTAGTATTTGGTTTGGTTTGGTTTGGTTAACTGAAACGGTTGGGAGTTGTTTGAAAATTGAAGAGTTGGAAAGACCTCAGAACGATTACTCTCCCACGCCACGGCATGTACATCAAATAGTCAGAGACGGAGATGAAGATGGAGACGGGAATGGGAATGGGAACGGGAACAGGAACGGGAACCGAGGGAAGGCAGGCGAAGAAAAGGAACGGAATGGAACGCAACGCATACATCGCATCGTAAAAAGAAAAGCTGAGCTAGGAGCGAAACTAAAGGGAAAAATAAGTGATTTTTCTGCGTTGAAAAGGCATTTCAGGTTTTGACAGGCGAAACATTAGGGAGACGTGAGAAGGTAATGTTGAGTGAGGGAGTGTGAAAACTTAATGGTTGCTGGGATTTTTTCATGAGGTGTGTACATATAGGATTTATAGTTGCACACTTTTCACACAAATTGAATATATGATTACGATTGCACAAAAACTTGTATTTAAATTTACTCCTTGTTTCTATATGTTTACAGATTAGAGTGCTGCGTGTAGTCATGCACTCAATCTTGCAACTAAAAATCTATTCCGTGTGCTCCACGTCCAAACCTAGCACTCAAGTACTTATTCACATTACTGTATTACAGTCAATGCAATGCTCGTTTAACGCCGCATGTACTATTCATACATGTATGTATAAGAGTTACATTACGTTACAACTGTGTATATGTACGCAGTGTCGAATGGGGATTTAGTACCGAAAAAGGAATCATGAGCTGGCAATGGTAAACGCTTTTGTAAAGTATACCTCCGTATCCTGTAAAAACTTGCGTTTCTAAAACGCCAAAAGAAGCTCTTATTTAGTGTACTGAAATACGAAAGCATCTAAGATCGATGCATCTCAAACTCAAGCATATAAAGTTATAAGCTTCAAAATGGCAAATCGAAGTGCGTTTTAGTGCGTTTTAGATGCTCTCAAGATGTTTTACATTTCTTGAAATTGAAACTTTTGTTTTTAATTTCTAAAATCAGAAATATTAAAACGACTCAAATTTATTAATAAAGGAAATTTTGGAACGTGTAAAAATTTTAAAAATTGAAAATTTTGAACGTGTAAAAATTGTTAGAATTGGAAATTTTGAAACCGTTAAAAAGTGTAGTAATTGGAAATTTTAAAACCTTTAAAAATTGTGGAAATTGGATATTTTGAAACCTATAAAAATTGTGGAAATTGGAAATTTTGAAACTTCAAAAATTGTTGCAAATGCTAATTTTGAAAACTTTAAAAATTGTTGAGATTGTAAATTTTGATTGGCTTCAGATTTCTAAAATAAGAAATATTAAAACGGCTCAAATTCTAGAAGACGAAAGTTTTAAAATGCTGCAAAATTATTAAAATATTAAATTTTGAAGCTCCTTAAAATTCTTGAGGCAGGAAATTTTTCAACGCATAAAAAATTATTAAAATAAAAGACCTCGAAATCGAAAATACGTTTCTACTGCTTACATGATGCACTGTCTACACGTGTGTAGTAATAGTAAATACGATCACGTTTTTGATTTTCTGTATGCACTTCTTCCTATTTCAAGATTGCTTAGTTTTTACAGTATACATTTACGCACGCACTTTGCTTATTCGGATTTTCGAAAAAAACAAGGGATATGAGGAATCCATGATCCACGACTTAAAGCTTTCGCAAATCAACCAGAACTTATTTCAAAACTGTCTGGCCATATCAATTCTTTATATCCAGATATATACATACACACTTATACCCGTTGTTCATAGTCTTTTCATTTCATACGCATTTCATCATTTGACACTGGAAATGTTCCTTAATTTAGTTCATTTACGTCTACGTCTGCTCTGGCTTGCTTTCACTCCACTCACTTTCTGGGTGTGTAAATAGGTGATTGCACGTGACGTGCATAATTACGTGTATCTAATAGCTCGGTGGATTGAAAATTCGTGGAAAAACGCAATGAAGAACACGAATGAAGGTGCGTGGATGTTTAATTTTTTATTGTAGGAAGACTGCGAGACACGTTTTAAAAATGGGAGCTCTTAATTTTGTCTTGTTGTATCAGCACAATTTCGTTAACAGGCTTAACGAGCTTTGAATTTCTCGGTATAAATCGTGTTCATATGTACCGGGGAAAGAAGATGCATGTCAAGCTAAGCCAAGCCATGGCAAGGCATGGCATGGCATGGAGCGGCATGGCTTGGCGTGCCATGCCATGACATGCCCTGCCAGATAAATTTTAGGGGGAGCTAAAGAGAGGAACGTGGAGAACGAGCCTGGGACCAGAGAGGAATACGGAAGGGATCAATCAAGCCCTTGCTCATTATTTGCTGACGGATGGAATACGTCTTCTGTCTTTAATTGAAATAGGCTGTTAACATTAAAGCGAAGAATGAATCTAATGGTTCGTACTTAATTGTACAAATTATTCCTTTAATCAACGAGCTCCTAGACGCAAACTTGTATCTCCATTCAAAATTATTCTAACTTTCACTTCTACGTGAAAACACTATGCTTCACTATGTACCTACGTGGGATCAGAAATTGAACTCTCCAAGGTTTTTATCTTCCAGGCTGTAGCTGTAAGAATGATGGGGATAGTTCAAGCTTTATTGGATGTCCTTAGTGCTTCCAGGACTCTAACTCAAGGCTGTACATTCTCCCAAATATCTTCTTAGGATAACTTGAATCATTTCTATGTATATTTCTTATCCGTGCCATACACAATTGAACACGCATACTGTAAAAACTTGTGCTTGTAAAACGCAAAAAACCTTAGCAAAAATGGAAATCCAGGAATTCTGCAGCGCCTAAATATTTTGAAATAGGGAATTCTAAAGAGATTAAAAATTTTGAAATAGGAATTTTGAAACGCTTAAAACTTTTGAAATAGTAAATTTTAAAGCGTTTCAAAGTTTTTGAAATAAGGAATTCTGAAGCGCTTAAAAATATTTCAATACGAAATTTTGAAATGCTTAAATATGGTTAAAATGAAGAATTTGTGACGCATTTAACGGCAATTAAAATGAAAAATGTTACAGCATTTAAAAATTTTCAAAATAAATTTTAAATTCGTTTTTAAAATAACAAACACCTAAAAATAGTACAAGCTATTAGTACTTTTTTTGTTTTAGATTCACTTTTTCCTTATTTAAGTTAAGATTTTTAAGCTTTTACAGTGTAAAGTGAGTACGCGATGAGTAAGGGATTAAAATTGGATGAACATTTCTTACATTATAGTTGCATCGTTATCGTTGTATGCATTTCTACTGGTTCTTTTTACATCTCAAGTTTTATCTTAATCTAATGGCAATGAAAAAACAACTAAGGATAACATGAACATACATTTAGGCTTCCAAAACTAATTGTATTTAATCAAAGTGCAATATTGATTTTCTTATGGTTACTTTACCCACATCAGTAGTACGTCGTAAATCCGGTGTTTGAAAGGAATCGGATTTATTTACCTTAAATTTGCATATAGATATGTACAAAGGTAGAAAACTGTAGTTATAATGAAGCAAATGTGATGTGAGATGTGCTATGTGATGATGGAGATGTCAAAATGTATAAGTTTCCTGTTCTCTAAAGTACATCCCCAATGGCCAAACTCTTTTAATACGGGCTTTATGAATCTCATTCAAACATTAGTTACCGATACTCATGTATATAACTATACATACATACATAGTAATTTGGGAAAGGGATCACTTGTATTAGTATTAGGTAATAATATTATCCTGATCCAAATCCAAGTGCTCATTTACTTCACTTACAATTAGTTGCACCAAATAAACGCTGCGAGCATGTTACGTAAGTATGTATGTAGGTATGTATGTATGTTGGTAATTGTTCCTTGCAATAAAAAACAATGGTGTTAAAAGCACTCTCACTCACCGTCAGCGCAGCGTTCAGGAGCAGAAGCGAGAAAAAATCAAAAAATGAAAGGAAAGACATTGAAGACATACTATCCATTTTGTCATATTCAGGCTTCATTTCATTTTCACAGCGTTTCGAAATTCTCTTTCAGCAGGATATTAAGTGGTAGTTAAGGAAGTTGTATGCACATTTAAATATACACATATTTCGTCACCATTCCATTCCAAAGAAGTAAATATGCTGATGGAATGCTAATGGTATACCTATAGGCACTGGAAGTGGCAGGAAATTTTCGATTTCGTCATAAATCACGGCAACTTTCCTCGCAAACTTTGCTACATTTCTTCATTCGAGCGATTGCCTTAATTCTATGACTCGAATTGATGGTTATGCACTTTCCTAGTTCCATTGTGAAATCCAGACTTAAATTACATACATAGCTCTGGTCCTATTCCAGTATTTTCAAATCTAAATATTCATTTGAATGCAGTCTGAAAAGCATTATGTACACAAGTATACGCTGTCAAAATTGATGCATCTTATACGTCCGAAATCTATTCGTATTTTTTGTGTAATATTTACAACAGCTAAAGTATTTAGCTTGCATTTAAAATTCATCTTGAGCACATCTAATCTAAAAATCTAAACTTCGTCTAGAGTGCAATTACACACCAATACATAATACACACATTTAATAATATTTTAAACATTTTTGAAATTGTTGTTATAAAATTTTGAACTATTTTGAAAAAGTAGGTTTATGGAATTTTAATAACTTTTAAAGAATTGTATTTTAAGTAGTTTTAAGCATTTCTGAAAAAGTATATAAATTTTTTTTGCCATTCTGAATAGGTGTTTATATAAAATCTTAAGCATTTTTGAAAAGTGTACTTTAAGAAATTTTGAACTTTCTAGAAAGTGTGATTACAAAGTATTACGCATTTTTGAAAATGTGTGTATATAAAATGTTTAGCCTTTTTGAAAAAGTGTATTTATAAAATTTAAAACCTTTTTGAAAAAGTGTATTTATTAAAATTCAAGCTTTCTTGAAAAAGTGTATTTATGATAGGAGCATTTTTGAAATAGTGTGTTCATGAAATTTTTAAACATTTTTGAAATAGCGTGTTTATCAAATTTTTGAACGATTTTGAAAATACCGAATCGCAGTCGCCTTTTGGCGTTTTTCCTTTGCAGTGATTCCTGCTTTTAGATTGTTTAATTCTTACAGCATATTTTATACCAACTTACATTCACAAAGAATTACATTAGGTACTTTACGAATTCATATTTTTTGCAATTTGCAATATATAAAAATCGGATAAAGCCGGTAGAACTTTCTCTCCCACCACTTTAGTACAATATTACGCTGTAACATCATGGAAGGATCTTGAATGACACAAATCCAGAACCAAAAATATTATTAGTACATACCAACATACAGAAACCTAAATAATAAATATAGATCCCTTTCCAAATGGATTTATTGTGTTTTAGATTTGTTTGTTGCACATACATACATACATCTTGAGTGAGGGGAAAATAAGGATTACTGATGCAATTTCCAAATTATTTGAGTTGAGGAAATTGTGATCAGATTAAGCGATCCAGATCCACATCCAGAACCGGGTCCAAATCCAAATCCAGCAAGAAATGGAAGAGCATAGGAGCATAAGGATAAGGATTATTTATATGTACTTAAGCCAAATTATAGTGGGACGAGGGAAGTGCCTATAAAAATGAAGAATATAAAGCTTACAACAGTCAAAATGAGACTGTCACTCAATGGATATTGCAATGCTACTGCTCAGAGGAAATGACTTACCTTCTTCGTCTTCTTCTTCTTCTTCGTTTTCTCCTCCTCCTCTTCCTTTTTCCTCGTACATATGAATACAACTCCAAGGCTCCAAAAATAGAATAGCACATGTAGAAAATTATATTTCGTTCTGCTTGCAATAATAAAATTGTCCACAGACCTGAATGTCTGAATTTAATGCTCTATTCCCCCAACAGTTTTGCTCGAGAGAGAGTAAAAAGGTTTAAAAATTTGAGTGGGAATACATGCACATATGATATGTATTTGGTCCATGGGTTAGAAAAAAGGCAGCTGGAAGCAATTTAAGCATCATACCTACCTACATACATACTTTATCTTCCGCAGCCTCTTACCATTCACATCCAAGTCTTTTTTACGCATAAGTAATCGTCTTATAGTCCAGGTACTAACGTAAGCCCAAGCTGAAGCCCAAGCCAAATTGTAGAGAGAGAGAAATCAACGTTGCTCCTCTGCCCCATAGAAGTATAACATAGAATAGCATAGCCATGGCTACATGTACATGCATATATACATAGTGAGTATATGTATCATGTGCTATACTTTCGGAAGACGGTTGTTGGTTGAAGAACCCGGACAGTGACTTGTAACTATCTGATCAAACTAGTTGACTGGTTGGTTGACTGATCGTGAATGGTGTGGCTGACGGATGATTTGAAATTCCCGAGAGATTCCTCGTTTCATTTTTAAAAGAAAGGGTCAATCCGAGAAGAAAATGGAAAAACCAAGTGAATGGAGACAACGCGTTCTACCATGGCATGGTTAAGAAACGTTTGCTGTTGCACGCGATTGCCGTATATATATTCCATTCACGATTCGTTGGGGAAGTAGAAAAAGATCCGTTTTCCTTTGCCTTCGTAGCTTCATAGTTCCCTCCACGATTGGGACTCTTCAGGGGCGGATCCAGACAAAGTTCATGGAGAGGGATTCGACAAACCTCATTAAATTTGCTGTAAATTTCGAAAATCTTTACCAATTTTTGTGCACATCTAAAAAACTAGACTTGTTTTTGTGCAAATTTTAAAAAAACTGGACTTGTTTTTTTGTAAATTTAAAAAAATAGCACCTGTTTTTGTATAATATTAAAAAAACTGGACTTGTTTTTGTGTGATTTTCAAAAAGCTGCACCAGTTTTTTTGTAAATTTCAAAAAAAATAGCACCTGTTTTTGTCCAAATTTTAAAAAACTGGACTTGTTTTTGTGTAAATTTCAAAAAATTGCACCAGTTTTTTTGTAAATTTCAAAAAATAGCACCTGTTTTTGTATAAATTTAAAACATGGACTTGTTTTTGTGTAAATTTAAAAAAACTGCACTAGTTTTTTTGTAAATTTCAAAAAACTAGCACCTGTTTTTGTGCACATTTCAAAGAAACTCCTACAGTTCTTGTGGAAATTTCATAAAACTCATTACATCTAGACATAATTTCATGTTCATGGAGGAGGCTACAGCCTCTAACCCCCCACTGGATCCGCGCCTGGGACTGCTTCCCGTAAAACTCTTACATGTATACATGTTCCGAGGCTTTTGTGCTTTCACAATAGTGCTACTGTTTTAAGTACTTATTCTTTTTTTGTCCGAGACTTTGACTCTCACTCTTGCGAATGCCATGCCATGCCATGCCAGCACGAGGGTACACATACACACACACACACACAGAATGAAGATTCGTCGGTCCTCGTCCTCTACAACTACAACTCAAAGTCGTAGGAGAGGAAATGAAAATATATGTCTGGGCTGGCAAGTACTTTACTGCCATGTATGTATGAATTCCATCTCCGAATGTGTCGCTACGTAATTTGTAGCAGAATGTGTCGCGCTCACTTGCTACATGTAGTTTGCTGTCTACATCGACTTCATCATCGTCAATCGCCAATATACTGAAAAAAAATGAAAAGACTAGTGGGGGATGTGGACGGGTGGTGAAATAGTTGGAGAGCAAAAGTAAAACACAAACAGAAATTCGGAAGAAATACAAAAAATCGATTTGGCCAATCTAGTATGGGCAAATAAATGGAAGCGGAGGAGCGCAATCCTTAATTTATTGAGTAGCAAAATATTTAGCTGCACTAGTAAAATTTACACACCACCAATACCAACACCAAGACCGATGCTTTAGAACTCTTTCGTTTTTTTCAATTTCATTCTACCGAGGAGTATATATTGATTGACTGTGTGTATTTTTACTGTAAATCCAGCCATTTATTTAGATTACGTATATTGTATAACATGGGAGAACGATCAGTCAAGATTTCAAGACGCAATCGTTGTAGGTATGAAAAAAGAAAGAAAGAGATAGAAAAACGGACAATTTTAACAGAGAGTGTAGTGAAGCCGTAGCTGTGTTCATTCCTTATTATAGTCATGTATAAAAAATCTACTTGCAGTAATATGGATCTGTACACTGTAAAAACTTATGTGTCTAAACACTTTGTCGCATAAATACGGAATCAATATATCGTAGTATAATTAACTATGAATGGATTTTGAATGTATCGTAAGTTCATTCTAACTAAGTTCAAAATCTAAAGTAGACTTAAAACGCATTGAAATTGCATCTAAAGTGCTGCTTGCAGGCTCATTGCGGAGTATTCAAAGATTTTACAAGTCTGAAATTGTGTTTATAAAATTTGGAACAATTTTGAAAAAGCGTCTATATACAATTTTGAGCTACTTTGAAAAAGTGTGTTTATGAAATAAACTGTTTGCAAAAGTGTGTTTTTAAAGCTTTAACTAATTTTGAAGAAGTGTAGTTACAAAGTTGGAAGCATTTTTGAAAAAGTGCGTTTATAAAAATTTGAGCCCATTTAAAAAAGTGGATTTATAAAATGTTAAGCATTTTTGAAATATATATAAATGTTTTGAACTTTTTTTTTTAAAAAAAAATTATTATGAAAGTCTGAACAATTTTGAAAGTTTGTAAAATTTCGAAATATTTTGAAATGAGGTAAAAATCGACTTCTTTGAAATTGAATACTCCCAAAATGTTGGACCATTATGAAAAATTTGATGCCTCTCAAGTTCCTCCGAAGTGCATCGACACATTGAAAGTACATCTAAAAATGCACTAAAGAACATCTTTCAAGTCTAAGATTCTTTTAGTGTTTATGATGTACTTAAGGTGCGCGCTTTGTTTTTGACATTTTGAATTCTTTTTTTTTTGTTTTAGGATTCTTAAGTTTTTTCAGTGTACATAGCGATTACACCTTGGTATGGTGTACGAATGATACACACATATCTATATGAACACTGCAGAGTTATGGTTGATGATACTTTCGCGTGTGAAAATTTCTTAATTTCCACATATTCGCTTTTATTCCTGTCAAGACTTGGTTTTATTTCGCTCTCTGCTCTTGTTCGACAACGCCTACTGTATAAACGTATGAACTTAGGAGTAATTTAATGCGTGAGCATCAAGGGGCAAAGCGTATTTTATACGAACGTATCTTAAACTCAGCGTTTTTCTACACCTTCCTTAATATCTCAATTAAAGTTTGTAGAACTAGTTGCAGTTGCAAACACGTGTATGACTTGCAATGTGAATTTTCCGTAAACAGAAAAAGTTCATATTAAAAGGTAAAAGGCATATATCGAAGAAGAAAAACATGTTACACCTACGGAATTTTCCTCCTACGCAATGCAAGTTATATGTATCTGCCCCTTAGCAAGCATAAAGCGCATAATATGGTTTTCCTCTTCAACGACGATATCTAATTACATATTTCAATGCATGAATATAACAAATAAAGCAATAGTGTGCATGCGACTTGCCTGCTGCTTCCACTCGTTACCTATTTGATACTAGTACTTAATTGATTAATCATGAAGCGGTGACTTCATTTCGTAATAGGAATTAGTTCGAATTAAATCGAAATGATTCCGCTACAAACCAAAAGACAGGAAATCGCAACCTAATATCCGCATCTCATTCAATAATTATATGAACGTTACCATTTAAAGTGAATACAACGATTCATTATTTAAAAAACATCAAGATTTCATAGAAACACTTTTCAAAAAAGGCTCAAAATTTCATAGAAACACTTTTTCAAAAACGCTCAAATTTTCATAGAACACTTTTTCAAAAGCCCAAAATATCATTGAAACACTTTTTCGAACAGGCTTAAAATTTCATAGAAAACTTTTTCAAAAAGGCTCAAAATTTCAGAAAAGCACTTTTCAAAACAGGCTCAAAATTTCATGGAACATATTTTCACGGTTTAAAATTTCATGAAAACATTTCTGCGAAAAGGTTTAAAATTTCATAGAAACACTTTTTCAAAAAGGTTCAAAATTTCATAGAAACACTTTTTCAAAAACGCTCAAATTTTCATAGAAACACTTTTTCAAAAACGCTCAAATTTTCATAGAACACTTTTTCGAAAAGGTTCAAAATTTCATAGAAACACTTTTTCAGAACGGCTTAAAATTTCATAGAAACACTTTTTCAAAAAGGCTCAAAATTCCATAGAAACAATTTTTCGAAACAGTTTAAATTTTTTAAAACACTGCCCATCTTGAACTGTGAGATGCACTACAGATGCCCTTTATATGTTTATATGCGCTTTAGATCAGCTTCAAATGCGTCATAAAACTGCGTTCAAAATTATACTAAACGTGTTTTGGAATTTAGATGCACCAGCTTTTACAGTGTACAGAAATGATTACTCTATCAAACTTGGCTTCTGATGCTTCATTATTTTTAAAAACGCAAGGAACAAATTCACCGAGAAAAAATCAAAAGTGAATAAAGCTGTTGCGGTATAACATTCTTACATGCTGAGTAATTTCTAAGGTTTGGTTTTGTATTCAATGAAAGTTTTAAAAGGGTAAATTAAGTGTCACAGTTACAAACTTAATTCGAAGCATATACATTTTAAATACAAATTACCTGCATATGCAAATTAGACGGGAGTAAATTGTGCATAAAGTTGTAACACGATACATATATGTGTAGTATAACTAATGTGTATAATTATAGAACGCATTTGCATGAATAACTGCATCAATTTGAATTTTAGTCTTTGAAGTTTATAATGAGTGCTTGAAAATTGAAATTACATATGTACTTAAAACTATAAATATAGAACTGCTAAATATTGTTTTAAATAATTGTACCCTGATTTTAACTGTGATACCACACCACACCATGTGCCGCTTGTGATTGAAAGAGTCACAGAGAAAATAAAGAAGCAATTGACGTATGGAGCTACCTGCATCACAACACAACCTCTTCTCCTACCTTTCCTTGCTGTATCCTTTTTTTAACGAGTAAATTACAGGGTTTGTGATATGCTCGGAGAATATTGAATGTGTAATTATACCTACTGTGTTGTTTAGTCCTGGATTTTGGAATGCAGTAACGGGTCAAAATGGCAAATCGTAACGTTTGAAGGTTGAGGGATGAAGCTTTAATAAAGGTAGAAATTAAGTGAACACTCGATTCAGGGATTTCGAGAGCGTCATGCAAAGTATCGAATGCAAAGACGCAGAATAAATTGGTCCGTGTGTGGATGCATATGAGGAAAACAGAACCGATTTGCTATTCCTTTATATCAAACAAAGTAATTCCGAACCGGCGAAATTACTTGGCTTTGGAAATTGGGACATTTCCTGATTCCAGCTCCAGTTAGTGTACGTATATGCGCTCCTTTATCTACCGCCGTACTTCAATAATTACAGAATATAAGGGAAGAACAAGTGATGTTGTAGTTAGTAGGAGCCTAATTGCACATGCAAATTGTCCAAGTTAGTGGAGTGTACAAATTCAAGTGTGTAGTGTATGAACATACTGCTAGTTGTCAATTTGCTCCAGATATGTATACCTATGTACCTATGTACGTGCAAGTAATAACAAGTGTGCAAGCTAATTTTAAATTCCTTTCCAATCTGGATTTCTCATTTGTCACAAAATCGTGAGCGAATTCAAGTGAAGTCGACAACTAAAATTGACATTTTGGAAAGTTATAAAATGTCCTATTTAAGCCATTTTAAAATGTTTCAGAAAATTCCGTTTTTTACGTGTAAAAATGTTTCACGTAAAAAACTGAAACGTTTTGAAATTTGCTATTTCCTCAAATTTCAAGACGCTTCAAAATGTACTATTTTCACAAGTTTCAAAATGTTTCAAAATTTTATATTTTAAAAATTTTGAAATGTTTACAAATTTCCTGTTTTAAAAATTTTGAAACCTTTCATTTGTTTTTTTAACTATTTTGAAACTTTTAAAAATTTCTTATTTTACGAATTCGGAAACTGTTCACGAAATTCTTATTTCTACCATTTTGAAACGCTTCAAAATGTCTTATTTTAAAAATTGGAGCGTTTTAAAAATCTTTTATTTCAAAATTTTAAAAGGTTTGAAAATTTTGTGTTTTAACAATTTTGAAGCGTTTCAAAATTTTCTATTTTAGTAATTTTAAAGAGTTTCAAAATTTCCTGTTTTAACAATTTTTAAACCTTTCAAAATTTCTTATTTCAACTATTTTAAAACTTCGTCATACTTACACCTTTGACGCATTTTCCACACCCTTCTTATTTCTAGATGTACTCCAGATAAAATGTAATAATACATCCTAACTTAGTTCATAATTAGATTAAAAAAACAGGGCTTAACATTTTAGATGCCCAATTTTTACACAACGTAATTACACGTACAGCAAAGCCCAGTAGCGCAAAGCGCAGCACGGATTTCCAAAAGGAATTTACTCAAGTACATACGTATATGTCAGTACCAGCAAGAATCATACCTAAAAGGAGAACAGAACACCCTCAGAGCATACACAATTTATCTAAAGTCCCTCGAGATCCTCCATGTTTTTGTTCGAGCAGCACTTTCCTTGCACTGCATTACTAAACCTTCATTTCTATTATTCAACTCTTCTCGTCACATATTGAAATAAATGACTTTTGAATTACTACCTCTTTAATGATATTTTCAACATTATCCCCAGTGCCCAGTGCAATTAAGGCTCACAGCTCTAATCTCTATTGTAAGTAAAGTCTGAAAGTAATTTACAAAATTTTCTCAATCCTTTCAAATTTCAAACTATTTTATTTATTGTGTTTCAAAAATACCTATACATGTATGTACATATCTATAGCTATAGGCATTGTCCTACGAACTAAATTCCAACAGAATAGAAACAACTTTTGCATCCATATCCATCATACCTACATACATACACATGTTATGCATTTTCACAATCTTCAAATCTTTTTTGTGCATTGTAAATGAAAATGATTCTTAATCTACACAAGCAAGCAATATTTCAAAATTTGAACCTAAACGATGCACCATTTTCCAACACTTTCTCTCCATATCTAGTAGCTATCTGTTTGTAACCTAATCCAGATTGTCACAGATGTGTTTCCTTTTGTTGCCTTTCCTTGCACTCACAATTATAAACAATTTCAAACTTACAGCATGAATAATTGGTGTAGTTTCTACAAAAAAGCACACTTTCACTTTTCACTCAAGAGCATATGCACATACATACATATGTAGTAGGAGATAATCCTTCGTAGAAGGTACATACATTGGTACCTACTAACTACTACTACTATAATGAAATAACGAGATGGTGGAATCATGCGTATTCGCTCATAATCGTGCTAGGTACTCACCTGGAACTACTTTCTCATTATCGGACTCAAGTTGAGTGTGGCTAATAAGAATGAGTTCAGCATCGCATCGTATCGCAAACTCGACAGAGGCTGGAGCTGGAAGTTGGGAAACTCTGTAATAATTGCCAATGCTAATAAAATTAATTCGGAAGAAGTGTATATAAATTAATAATGGATGGATAGTGGATGTATGTACGTGCATACATACAGAGTGATGCAATTATCAATTCTTGATGTGAGTTACAAAGTGATAATTCAGTGGAAAGCATTGAGTTTCACTAACAAAGCCATAAGTTAGTTCCTGTTGGATAATTGAACCCAGAGAGTCCATAGAATGCTATAATAATATCGCAGTTGAGCACACTTTCTCTCCAAAACATGTTGGACTGTTCTCTTCTCTTCTCTTCTCTCCTGCTCTGTTCGGTTCTCTTCTGTTCCCCAATGAGTAGGAAGGTTTTCTGTAGGCCTTTGCAATCTATGCCATTCCATCGCATCGCATCGCATCGCATCGCATCGCATCGCATCGCATTGGATTGCATTGCATATTGCATTACATCTAGACATGGCTGTAATGCCTACAAATCTATAATAATAGTAATGGTAATGGCATCGATAGAGAATGAATAGATGTATATGTGTAGTGGGAAAACTGCCTAGAGTACTGGGAGAGAGAATGTAACGATTAGAATCGCATTGTGGTCGCAGCCAACCATGTCATATTCATTCATCCTCTGACTAAGCGATGGTTGAATTAGATATGAAATACTCAATGGGAAATACCAGCTGGGTAGATAATGGCTCTTCCATATGATGTAAACGAGACTGAAAATATGCTTGGTTTATTGTGGTAGCTTTATATGTACAGGTCTTAGGAGTGGAGTCACACGGTTTCTATGTATATTATAATGTAGATAGGTGGGTATGTATGTATGTACATATGTATATACATTGGTAAATTTTGTGGTATGTAGATTGTGTGCCGTGCCGTAAACAGTTCACGTAAAGGAAACGTATTTGGTGGTGGTGATAAAAGTGACATATTGGCAAATATCTGACTGCGAGAAGTTTATAAGTGATTTATCTATGATAAATTTGGTGCGTTGGATGACTCGGAGGAGGAAGAACAATGGTAAGTAATGGTGAAAGGGAAATCTCATGGAAAATGTGTAGCTTGGTGAGTAGAACATAATTTCAAAATGAAACTTGGAAATCCAAAGACCGATGAAACAAGCTTTGTGGCTACATTAATTTCATCTGGGGTTGATTTAAGTCCGCAGGCGGGCTTTTAGTTAGTCCTCCTCAACGTTTGTATCTTGCCCACTGTAAAAATAACCGAGCATATGCAAATTTATGCCATTGAAGCTGATGAATTCATGCAATTATCTTGGCCTCAAGTCAAGAAATGTGTTCTCTTCTATTTTCAAGTACAAATTTAGATTCGTTGGATTATTAAATCCCAAAGACTATACACACACTTTGTATAGATGTTTAGCAGGGGCGTACACTGTAAAAAATGGAATTAGAATCTACTAATCTGAGCATTTCGAAGATGCACCCAGGAGCATCTCGAAGATACTCTTGGGCGCATCTTGAGCTCAAAATACATCTC
>JAAXYX010003154.1:0-15191 GCA_036851915.1 Ptenothrix huangshanensis | reverse complement strand
TCCAATCTTGGTCAACTAAACTCTAAAATGTGTCTTTAAGTTAGTTTTACTTGTGTGCAAAATTTCATTCAGATCGGATAATAAATGCATTTGGTAAAAAAAAACCAAAGTTGAGGGCGGCGGACGAAATTTGAAGAAAAAGACGATTACAATAGCGGCGCTGTCGCTAGCTAAAACATTTCATAAAAGTAAAAGCTCAAAGTAAAGCTCCAAAAATACCCTACATTAAAGAAATTTCCAAAAGTGGGTTTGCGGGGTAAGCTCATGGTTAAGAGATTTTCCCGTTTCCTTATACCTGGCTCCCGTTTGGTTTTCATTGGGTTTTGCGGTGTAACTTCACTATCATCAGACACGGTCCACGTATTAATGTATGTCTACCGATGGAACTTGCATTCTAGCTGTCCAATTAAGAGTGACCGTATTTTCAGAAACCACTGGCGGTTGTGCCGTTAGGTTAACCTGGGCCAACTGTGGCAATGCGCTGGGTTGTCGTGGCTCGGGTCAGAGCCGACGCAAGAGTAGAAGACACCGAAGCGTGTCTTTTTGCACAATGGGAGAGTACGACGCATTGCGTCCTGTAGCCCCGCTGCATCAGGAAAATCAGTAGGGGAAAAATCCTTCTGGATTTCTAACGAAAGCATTTTAAGTATCGCCCGGATCCCAGCGTTTTTAGTTAATTCGGATTTGGATTTTAATAAGAGGTCATTCATAATAATACAAAAATCCTCGGCTTCTACCGTGTAAGGATCAAACTTATACTCATCGAGAGCGGCTTCAGCCTTGGAAAAAAAGGAATGGAGGCTTTTTGTCGAGTTTGGCTAGGTTATGAGTAACTATAAAATGTAAATTTTGATATATTTCAGTGTAAGTCAATCCGAAAATAGAAGCCTGATGAATCATTTCATCAGGGAATTCCTACGAGGGCAAATCTCCTTCATAAATGGGCAATGTATTAGATAACTGATTTAAACGCTTGCCAAAGGGCTTCACAGAACAAAACCTATTGTTATGATAATAATAATTGGGTGGTGGCTGGAAGTAATAAGGGTCCGCTGGTTGGGAAATTAGCGAGGGGAGCTGCCGCTAGATTTCCTTGTTGGGGAATTCCCAAATGTTGCAACAACTGAGCTAAGTCCACCACTAACGATGGTTTTCTGTGACCGAGATTGTCCGGAGGATATTTGCCACGCGATGCCATAGAGGAGTTTTCTGGTCTTGCGTTCAACCTGTGGTGTGACTCTTGCGCACCCGCATCATGAATGTCTAGTGAACATCTATGATTTATTGTTCGTCTTGTATTTGGTCTAATTGTGGTGGTGGCGGAACTGCCGGTGCAAGTGGCTCCGGAGCACCTTGTTACGGCTTTGAATTATGGTATTTAAGGCTTAGCAATGATAAGGTACTAGTTTGAGATCAAATAAATGTAATGTATTCCGCTAGTAATTCAGTGGTGGCGGTGTGTTATGCATTAAGTTACAATGTTGATTACAATTGAGATCGATACAAATGAACATATTCTGTCGTTGTTTGTTTGTTAATTTATCTACGAAATGAGTTTATATTCTGAATTGAATTTGAGTTTATGGCAATTCCTAAAGGCAATACGGTGCTATACGGGGAGTCCAAGTTGGGAGTATTAATGGAGTTGATTTAAATAAAATAAATGTGAGATTAATCCGAACTGTAAACTAATAGAAATATAGCATTAGTTATTGAAAATGGTAAATAGATAATAGAGATAACACAATAATATAAATATGATTGAGATAATATAAAACGTAAATTTGTCGCTTAGTAACAATTGATAGTGGGCAAATGGACACTTTTTTAAAAAAACATTGATTTAAAGTGGAAACATTTACTTTGAATGGTGTCGTTGGCTAGCATAAAAAAGATAACTGATTGAATTATTTTAATATTTTGAATTAAAACTGACTCGATGTTCGTAAAAAAATTAAAGATTATATCAAGATTATATAAAGTTCGCCATCGGAATGAATAGTGGATAATTATGTGTCTAGAGTAATATTAATGTAATCCTCATGGATAAATATAAAGTAAATATAAGGAAATGGAATCATTAAAACAATTCGATTAATGCAGTCTGAAATGTGACAGTGTACTTTCTAGTTCATAAGGCTTGTGTATGATTGTATTCACAAGCGACTTTTGCAAAGTGTTATTAAAAATTAATAAGTTGAATTTTAAAATTTGATTGCAAATGAATAATGAATTGTTTGTATTGGTTCAATATGTAGAAACGGGCAATATGTGCCGACGCAATTTGTAGTTGTACAGTAAGTTTTCTAAAAGGCTTCAGTTTTCAAGTTTGCTTCAATAATGGCTGCTAAATACCCTAAGTTTATAGGTTTTTATTCGAGAATGTTAAGAAAAGTTGCAACCGGTTAATTTGGTGCCTCGTGGTGTTCTGCTATAGAATCTGTGTTTAACTGGACTACAATGTGCGTGTTAGTAGCATTGTGTAAGGATAAAGATTTGACGTGGATATGATAGTAACGCTGGGTGTAATAACTCATAATAACTGTATTTGTGGTTGTTAGTATAACCACGGACAATAATTAGTTTCGCAGTGCTGAACTGTGCAATAGAATTTGCAAAAGAACTCTAACCCAAAGAACGTGGTCATATGGTAGTTTGGCCCTAGTTTGGCCCCTTGGTAGTTTGTTTTAGTATGTGACTTACCATGTGGTCCACATACCTGTGGACCACATGGTATGTCAAACTAACAAGGGGGATTTTTACATAAGACGGACAGCCACGTCCTTTCATAAAAACCAACAATTCATTCAATTTCACTACTTTTTATAAACAAAACAACCAATTTATTACTTCAAAAAACGCAAAAATCTCAATTTGGCTTTTTCAACCCAACATTAAAATTCAGTAAAAAAGCAAAAAATTATTTAGTAATTAGTAATTGGTTACATCTTTAGTTAAAGAATTATTACGAATTCCAAAAATTTTAGCCTTTTTGGTCCTAATATTACTACACATGAGTCAGAATCAGAAAAAAACAGATCCAAGCATAGAGCCAGACAGCCGCGGATCCAAGGGGGGGGGCAATGGGGCTTCTGCCCCCCCATGACCGATTGCTTTAACATTAGCGTACATAGGGGAAAAAATAAAAATGGCTGCCAGAGTATAGTGGATCCAAGGGGGGGGCAATGGGGCTTCTGCCCCCCCATGACCGATTGCTTTAACATTAGCGTACATAGGGGAAAAAATAAAAATGGCTGCCAGAGTATAGTTTTGCCCCCCCCCTATGAAGGTTTTGCCCCCCCTAGAAAAATTTTCTGGATCCGCCGCTGGAGCCAGAGAAAGTACCGTAAAGTGAAATATGTGGTCAAGAAAGGACGGAAAGCGAAAACCACAGACCTATGGATCCCCTTCCAGGACCTTTCAGGCCTATGGAAGCAGAAAGCCGGTCCTACGGAAGCAGAAAACCAGGGTCCTTTAGAAGCAGAAGGCCAGAGTATGCAGGAAAGAAATATTCGAGACAATCAAACATTGTTTTTTAAAAAAAATTGAATATATGATAAAAAACAGTGTCTGTGACGAGGACAGAAGTATAGAAGAAACGGCAAAGAGTATTTATATTACAAGTAAAAATAAAGTTAAAAAAGAGCTCCGGTGGGGACAAAAATATTGAAACAGAAAAAGAGCTTGCGAAAATAAAACAAATGTTATTTGAATTTAATATCTCCAAGACCGTTATGAGTACATATAATTTATTTACAAAAGTAGAAGATATTGTTAATTATTTAATGAACTTAGAACAACGTTTAACACATGTTTGTTAGTATTAATATTATGTTGTTGCAAAAGATTTTACAATAGCTAGTTTAGCGCAAAATATAGAAACAAATGAAAAAAAGTTAGAAAATAATAAAAAAGGTTAGAAACTAACGAAAACATTCTAGAATTTTATATAAGTAAATGTAATTGGTTACAAAATAACTTAGATTGTGTCATTGCTTTGAAAACGATAATAATAATTTAGTTAATAATAGTAATTTAGTTAATAGTAGTAATTTAGAAAATAATAATTCTGTAAATAATTATTCAGTAAATAATTTTTCAGTAAAAAATAATTCTGTAAATAATTATTCAGTAAATATTAATTCAGTAAATAATATAGAAATATTAATAATATACCCTTAAATAATAATAATATCCCCGTAAATAATCATTTAAAATATATTAATAATAATATTAATTTTGTAAAGAATAATGTAGAAAATATTAATAATAATGATAATTTAGTAAACAATTATTTAAAAAAGAATAATAATGTAGAAAATATTAATAATAATGATAATTTAGTAAACAATTATTTAAAAAAGAATAATACTTGAGAAAATACTAATAATTTAGATTTAGACACTGTCTCGATGCGATCTGAAATATCTGGATATAGAAATACAAATAATGGGTTAAGATCAAGCAGACCCACACCTTACATTCCTACACGTAATACACAAGCAGTTTGGGGTCGGTGTGAACATGTAAATAAGCATGGTGATGCAGGTTGTAAATTTCAAAATAATCGCTATAATATTGGTTGTGATAACGGTTTTTGTAAATCCTGTTTAGACAAATATGAAAATGAAAACGGGTTAAAAAATTATGCAGAAGTATAAGGTCAATATTATATCTGTCCCATTTGTCAACATAGAGATACTAATATAATTACAGATAAAAAGACGCGCGACAGTCATTGTCCATGATCGTTAATTAATCGAATAATAATTAAGCTTACGGAACTTGTCGGATCCCCTTAATATTTACGAGACTTTTCGGATCCCCTTAATATTTACGGGACTTTTCGGGTGTCCTGAAATTTTACGGAACTTTTCGGATCCCGGTAATTTTTACGGCACTTTTTGGATCCCTTATATTTGCAGCGGACAGTTTACGTCTTTATAAAAAATACTCGAGTCCTGAAAAAGAAGGTCATCCTTATAAAAAATCGGCTGCATTTAAATCATAGTGTAGGAAGTAGACAGTTAATTTTGCATTTTTTACATATTTTTTTAAAAAATCTTTATGGAGACGGGTCATCGCGGATTTTTTTAAATTTATTAGCGCCATCTAGCGCTCAAATTCCTGTTATCCTTTTTTGTCCAAAACGGTTGTCGTAATTATAATTTTGAAGAATCCATAGCGACCAAAACACCTTAAATTATCTAAAATAAAAATGCTACACTTCCTACCTACTTTTTAAAAGCTACACTTATATCCTAATAGCAACGAGAAAATGCACTTCCCCTGCTTGAGCAAGTCTCCACCTTTATCTAATATACAGGGATAAAGAGAGACTTAATTACAAGATTAATAACTAAATCCTGTTGCGTCTAAAAAGTCCACCATGCGATATAGATTTAAATAAAATTCTGAGACACCACCTGGAAATCATAAAAATACCCACAAAGTATACAAAGTGTTTTAACAATTCTAATTTAAAACAAAATCATTTCAACAATTAATAATTATAACTTATCTCAATGCAACTGGGAAATAGTCCAGTATTATTGAGTTCCGTCTCTTCACAAGTTCACTAAGAAATACTTTACAAGTTCACAAAACAATTAACCGTTTAGAAATTGACGGTTGAGGAATTGAAGTTCTAAAAATTGGCCGACTAAATTATCGGACAGATTTCCGTCCTAAGAATTGGCTGACTAAATTATCACTCGCCACAAGTATTTGTCAACCAAACATGTTTAATAAAGCCAAATATTATTATTTTTCTCATTACCATTTAACCCAACGTTAAAAATTTAAAAATAGGAATTTTAACATTCTGATTTCAATTTTGAAGTAAAATAATTTCACGATTTCAGAAAATGCAAAAAAATAAAAAACTAATGTTTTTTTACCTTAATTGGAACCAGGTACCGCTACGACAATCCCTCACCTCTTAGTCATTAAGCCATACAGGCTTTGATGGAATAAATGAGAACTTTACTGCACCATATCACGATCAATGGGTCCTGTAGAGGCGATGAGTTCATGAATGTCGAGAACTTACTTCCTGATCTAATTCACATCCGTTCAAGCAAATTTATTGAAAGAACGATATGCGATGGCAATTAATTTTGGGCTACATAAAACCAAGTCATCCCAACAAGGTAGGAAGATGAAATTTCACCTCCTAAAATAGTAATTCATTTCCTTTGTTTTTGTCTAAGCACAAAAATTTTCTGTGTACTTTGACTCGGACATTGACAGGAATTAAGTTGACCTTGTGTGCATAAGATTAACATTGCGCAAATTTTTGGAGGCAATTTTTTTAGTCACCCCAAATGAGTAACAGTGGTAAGTTCGCATGCAAAGGTGTATCAAGACATAGTCGATAAAAATCCTTTGGGTGCAATTTTGTCTGTCGAAAATATTTCACTGCATACCTGCGGTGTTGGATCCTGGTACTAGTTTTTAATTATGGGTGCTACGGAAAACTATTAGCTAGTTTTTACGAAATAATTACTAAACAATGATATGAAAATGATCGACTTTGATTTTTTTAAATATGGAAATGAGTCAATTTGCTTTTTGAAAAGTATTTCAAGGCATGGTTTGACTTCTTCAATTACTCCAAAGGTTTTAAGTTGTTACGACCTACATGTAGCAATAATGAATAATTACCGTTGCTATAAAAGCTTGTCGCGCAGTCGATATCAATGTTATATTAAACAACCGTAATTAAAATAAACAACAATAGAAACAAAATAAAATAAAAAATAAAACAATATTAATACTCAGCAAATAAAAGGCAGCAGACTCAGGTTCTAATTCGAGAATAAGATTCGGCATTTATTATGTTGCATTTTCTCGCTCGTGTAATCAGACTTTCAATTCATCTTCGGAGAAAACATGTTCCTGTCAATAATATCTCCATTAACTAAATGCATTTATAATCTGAAGCTCCGAATTTACCGATTTGTAGTACTTTGAGAAGGTTTATTACCAGGTAAGACATTATTTTGAAAAAACAGTTGCAATACTACTACAACACTTTATTTGAAAAAAATTGGCATTTACGGCGCTATATGAGGTCAAAATGCTATTTCTGTGTAGCTGCATTATGCCAACAAATCCCATTCCTAAATGCGCTAATTGAAATAAACGACTGGTCCGGAATTCAGATAGACGAAAAGTATCAGAAAAAAGTATTTGGAATAATGTCCTGGAATATGGAGCCGCGACTAATAAGCATTTTACTAGTTATCGTTTCCTTCAAAAGCTTGGGATAAAATCAAGCATTCTAAAGAAGGGAATTATGTATCTTTAGACGATTAGATTTGACGAATTTTGCGAATCACACCCGCAATCACTGCATAGACTTTCCCAAAAAATCTCGTATTAATTACGATGACCATTTGATGCTTTTAGGGCTGAGCAAAGTCAATTTCAATTTTCTTGTAAGTGTATGCCAGACCGATGGGCAGATGCGATGCAGCAAAAACAGAACAGTACGAAATTCCGTTGCTATCTTTTTTATGAAAATGAGAATAAATCTGTCCCAAAAAATAACTGGGTGGCTTTTTGGTCTCAAGGATCCCCAATCGTGGATGGTGTTTTTAGTGCACTCAAGCTGCATTTTGGTCCATTGTATATTGGATTGAAACAACAACCACGTGCGTGGTTCAGAATCAACCACACCACTGATTTTGGAAAGAAAGTATACGATATCCCTGATTATACAATAATTGGAATAGCGGATGCTACATACTTCTTCATTCAGACTCCATCGAACTTTGAAACGGAGCAGTTTACATGGTCGAAACACAAAATGGCAAACTTAGTAATAGTAATGATAGTGGCGGCTCCTACCGGTCTCGTTTATGAAGCCACTGGACCCTGGGGAACTGACTACTACAACAGTGATGCAAACATATTCTCAACACTGCTCAAAAGTACAGAAGAAAACTCATTTTGCTCTATGTTTACCAAAGACGATAATTTTTTGGTCGATCGTGGGTTCCGTGATGTGGTTTCAGAATTAAAGGGGCTTGGACTAAATGTATTTATGCCAGCATTACTGGAAAAAAAGAAAAACAATTAAAAGATCTAAATGCTAATGAATCTCGGCGAACTACTATGCTCAGGTGGTTCATTGAAAGTGTAAATGGGAGACTTAAGAATATGTTTCCGTTCTTTGACCAGCGCAAAATACCTGCACCATATCGTGAAATAGTTGGAAAGTACGCTTGAATATGCTTGGCTAAAATAAACGCTTTCCAGCCAAATATATTTACAGATAGTGATAACATTAATTCACGTGTAGATAAAGCTTTAGCTTGACTTGACAAAGGCAATATTCTTCAAGCAAGAGTAGAGGAACAATTCCTTCACACAAATAAAGTAGTTCAAAAGAAACAGCAACCAGTGTGACAGATTTTCCTAAATTAAGCTACGATGATCTCAAGGATTTAACCTTAGGAGTATACCAAGTCAATCTATCTGAAAGATATATAAGATTGCACATGACACAGTCAACATATGATATGCATGTTCACCATGATGACAAAGACCTAATTCGAGTAAAAATGAAGTGCAGATTTAGAAAAAAGAAAACTCTTTCTCGTATGGATTGCATACGAGCGTGAGGAAGCATACACATACGAAAAGGTGGCGTGGTATTGCCGTTGTCAGTGTGGTTCCAGACGAGTGGGATGTTGCGCACATTGTGCTGCCGTTATTGCATATTTTGGGTATTTTGTCCACTGCCACTGAAAAAATAAAAGGAGTCAAGCCCATTCTTCCAGCATTTTGAATGCTGCCCACACTCAATATTCGACACTTGCAGACGATTCGGCCGATAAAGAAGAACAGATAGGAGGATGGTAAATTGTTGGGAATCGGAAATTGTTGTTTAAAATTATGTTTTGAGTTTTATTACTGTTGTTTTGGTGTGTTTATAAATTATGGGTTTCTAAAATGCTCCGGTTTCATGTATTGCTGTTGGTAAACGTATTATTGTTCTAATTGGTAAATTCAATTATTTTGGTTGCAGTTCATTGTTATCGTGTTGTAATATAACATTATTTGAGGACAACCCCCGTAGTTAAAGTTAAAGCGTTGTTTGGTGGTTAAAATTGAAAATTGTTGAAAAAAATGAATGTTATCCTCATGCTAATAAAATAAAAGTCACGTTTTGCTCTTTCCTTTTCAATCGAGACAAGTTCCACCTTGCTTATAAGGATTTTTTGATAAGATTTCCGGATATTTTTTCCTGAACAATCTATTGCGTCAGTACGAATAAAACAAATGGAGTATTTACTGAACTTCGAAAAAAACAGCAAATGTAAACTGTCGACACGAACTCTATGCACGGCCCCTTGGTTTTTACTAACGTGGAAAAAATTGCACGTAATTATGTATACATACGAAGTTGATTTTTTAATGCCCTTTGTTATGAGTAAGCCAATGATTATGAAAATAATTAATTTTTTCTTTCGCGGCCACGCCCTTAAGTATAAAAGTACTTATTTTGGCCCAAAAAATGGGCTTGGTGGATGGGGTTGAAAACCTGAAAACAGATCTGAAAGCGTCTCGTTAATGCGAATTCAACCATATATAACACATTGTTGTAGCATCAACAATGAAAAATTTAATTATTTGTAAAATATCGGACAGGAAATTCTTATCTAACCGAAATCCGTTCAAAACAATTTATTGAAATTTTGGTAAAAATAGGAATTTTGAAAATCTGAAAACAGATCCAAAACCGTCAATAAATTCAACCATATATTACACATTGTTGTAGCATCGAAATTTCGAAAAAAATCAGAATTGAGAAAACTGTTGGCGATTATATAAATTTTAAAAAGTTTTTTCTGTTAAAATATTAAATATTATTTTCTAATCTATCGTATATATTAAATTAATTTAGGTCATACAGCTCACTCTATGCGGGCATTTTCGGCGTTTTTTTAATGATTACTATTAACTATTACTATTACTATTAACTATTAAAATTAGAAACATAAAACAAACTACAAAAAATACGTGTGATATCCTATTAATTTTTTTAGATTTTTAAAAAATATTTGATTACATATTTCACAAAAATGCGGGTATTTTTGGTGTTTTTTTTAAACTCAAGCACCACAGAACCTATTTGAATGAAACAAAAACAATTATGTTTGACACATCTTGTATACTTTTGTTAAACATCTGTGTAACGACTATGTAACGTCTGTTTGGCTGTCTAACGACTATGTAACGTCTGTCTGTCTGTGTCTGTCTGTCTAACGCGTGTCTGTCAGTTTAGTTTACATACTTTGACGGCATATAGAAATTATCCAAACCGTGTCTATATCTTTTATCAGATGCTTTTGATGTAAAATCAATTATAATATAGCCATAGTCTTCTTTTCATCCCTTTTTACAAAATGCTTCAGATTCTTTTATGTGTATATCTTACAATTCATCCTAATTAAACTACGATCAAGCTGAAAATAGGACTGACTTAAAAAATTTTTTTATTATTATGACCACCTCTAGTAAAATAGTTTTTTATTACATCTTGATTTTTTCTATTAATTACATCGTAAAATAAAATAAATGTTTTTAACTTTGAATTCGGTTCACTTGGATCCGGAATCTTTTCTTGTCTTTAAAACTGTAATATGATCTCTAATTTGATCTTTATATGCATTCATTTTTTTCAAAAACAGTTTGAATATATTCTTTAGATAAACCATTTTCAAAACCGTTAATAATAATTTGATATGATTCCTGTTCGAAACTTTCACCAACTAAAATCAAATTATTATAATCAAGCATAATATTTTTCAATAAAAAACTCATAACAAGACAACTTTTATCACAATTAATTTCACCAATGACTAAACATCTTAGTATTGTTGGAAACAATGGATTGTTTTTAATATCCGAACCTTCACTCCACGAGTACATTTAACAAAGAAAAAAATTAAAAAATAAAAAATTATTGTAATAATTAATTATCATTTTTGTAAAAGGATAAATTATTTGAAGCAAACTTTGCTACTTCATTTTCTATACCATCAAATCGAATAAAAAAGCCAATAAACTCTTCAACGTTTGATTGTATTGAAATTGTATCATTATATTTTTTTGGTAAGGATATTTTTAACTATTGCCATCATCAAATTGAAATTCATAAACAAATTGAAATTGATTATCAGCAAATTTGGTTTTAACACTTTTAGCTTCGATAATTTTATATTTTCTGTCCATTTCCAATTCATTGATTTTTTGTAGTTTGTCGGTTTATTAATTCTAAAAGAGACGCCATTTATTATAAAAAGAATTTTATGAATAAATTTTATCTAAAAAATTAAATTTCATACATGAGTCCTGTACTATTAAGTTTGTGTTGTACTTTAGTTTTAGAAGATATAACACAACGACTAGCAGAAATAAAACAAACAAATATAATTCCTAACGAAAAACTTAAATTATTTGCAATTCAGTAAGACAGATTAGAAAATACATTGTTAACTTTTTAACCAAGGTCTGGAAAAATGTCATAAAAATTGCATGATATAAATAAAGATGATTGTATGTGAGTTAACATTTTTCTTATTAGGTTTTTACATCTAAATCTATAAATAAAAAGAAAAAACAAAAAGTTGTTGTTTACGATAAAAAATAAAACAAAAAGAATTTAATGATAACGAATAAAATATAATGAGTACATAAATTTATTGTTTGAAATGTAAAAAACATACGTCTAATAAGAACAAACGTCCGTTTGTTCTATTTGCAATCCGAAAAAGTGTAAATTCATTAAAAATACTAAACAATGTTGTGATATTGTTGATACAATTGGTAAATATGTTAGTAAGTGCATTTTCTTCGTTCAAATTATTAAGGTCCGTTTAAGGTTTTAGATAGAATCAATGGAGGAGATAAACCGATAGATAGAGTAGATGAAGCGGCAATGCATCATGATTTAAGTAATAACATCTACAAAGATAAAAAAATAGACCTAAAGCAGTTAAAAAATTGTTATAAGATTTAGATGAAATAGAAAATCCAACGTTTAAATAAAAAGTAAAAAAGTAGCAACTAAAGCTGTAATTAAAGCAAAATTATTTTTAGGGTTAGGAATAAAAATAATAATTCAACAAAGTACGACAGACCTTGTCCTAAGGATCAAAGATCCAACCAAAGGAAATTATGACTGGATGCTAAAGGATCAAAGATCCAACTAAAAACAGAAGCGCCTAAAATCGTAGATTCTGTTTATAAAGACCCAAGAACTGGTTTTGTTGGAATTAATGCATTAACCAGAAAAATAGGATTTCAAGTATTAAGATACTTATACCAAACATTTATCTAAAATAACAAATTTTAAACGGTAAAGACATTATACTTCAGAAATTGATGCAATCTAGCAATGTGATTTATTTTTGTGCCACCAGGATGGGCAAAAGACAATAATGCATTTAAATACATTAATTTTGCAATTGATACATTTTCTAAATTTCTTTGAGGAATTCCACTTAAGACCAAGCACGCTAATAAAGTTTTAAATTCATTTAAATTAGTATTTGATCTAACAGTTCCCAAGAAAATACATTCAGATAAAGGTACTGAATATATTGCTAAACCTGTTCAAGGATTATTTATGTCACATAATATTGATTGGTATACTATAGAAAACGAAACAAAAGCAATGATTATAGAGAGAGCTTGCAACACATTGACACAATACTACAATTTCGATTGATGTGCTAAGTGCTTAAATTTATAATTAAAAATAATTCTTATCATACAAGTATAAAAATGACACCAGCAGAAACAAGTAAACCAGAAAATGAATTAAAAGATTATTCAAATTTATACGGATCTAAATCTAGATTAGGCAAACTACAAACAATAACAAGTAATGAGAAACAATATTTGAAGGTAGAAAAAATGGTAAGAACTCATTTATTCTCATTTAGTTTGATAAAGGATATAAACTTTAGTTTGCCGAAGACATTTTATATTAGTGAAGTCTTACAAACGAATCCACCAACTTAAAAACTAGTAGATAATCATAATAATCCAATTAAAGGAAGTCATTTTGCTAATGAAATAACAGCTTATAATAAACAAGAAGAGGATTATGAGTATGAATATATTATAGAAACAAAGAAAAAAAGTGAGCCTAATATTATTAAAGCTTTAGTAAAATGGAAAAGTTATAGTTGGGCTTGAATTAAAGTTTAGGTTGATTTAACACCTGAACAAGTACCTAATTCTATTCACAAAAAACCATAAAAAACAGCAATAATAAAGATCGTGTTAAAAGACACGTTGCAAAAGGGCGATAATACATAAAGTAAAATATTGCTATTTAAATGAATAACAATAGTAATCCTACAGAACAAATTAAACGTCAAATACGTTTAATAAAAAAAGATAATGAAAATAATAGAAAGCTTAGAATTATGCAGATTGCAGAAATACAACGAGAGGAAGCTTTCATATCGGAACAACAGAAAAATTATGCTCCTTTAATTGAAGCAGCAAGTAATATAAACGAAGCGGTAAAAACTAATACTGCAAATGCATAAAAAGAATTAGCGTCTTTCAAAAGAGATTCAGACAATAAATATAAATTAATAGCAAATAGCCAAAAATCAATATTTTTACTAAAATCTAAGATTATAAGGAAGGAAATGATGCGTTATTGGAGGATTTAAAACAAACTTCAAGAGCCACACAAGAGGAACGAGAAGAACAATGAAAACAACTTGCTATTGAAAACTTTCGAAGACTTCCACAAGCTTTTAGAAAAAATTATCAAATAGGATCTGTTGGAATTAAATATCTTGCAATGTTGTCTGATGATCCTCTTTCAATAAGTAAATAATTATTGATAATATACATACTGATGGTTACTATATTGGCAACGACAAAATAGAAGCATTGACTGACGACCGTATAGAGATTAGAGGTCAAAGAAATCAAATTAGTATTGGACTATGGGAGTTATTAACGAGAAAACAACCTGATCAAAAAATATACTGACGATTACGTCAAAGCGTTTGCTTTGTTGATGTTTACAACTTGAGCAGCGTTTACTCCAGAAGGAAAATTAAGGAGTTCTACAGGTGTGAAGTGAAAATTAGTTTCTCATTATGGTAAAAAATGGAAATATATCGGTAGCCAAAGACCTCGCATTGGAAGTGACTCTTCAATGCATAGAAGTGGTTCAGGCTTCGATCTTAACGATCAAAGATTAAGACACCAAAGTAATATTGGTTAACAATTAGGTCACATAAAATACTGATAAATCAATATTGAATTAGTTATAGATATATTAGATAAATTTAAACCACATTTTACACCAATGGCTAATAAAAATATGTATTCAATTTTATCCAATTGTTTTTATTAATAATTATTTTGATTACAAGTATTTTTTATTTCACTAAATGAGCGAGAATAAAAAAGGTATAACGCTTCTAAAAATTATTTTGGAAGAAGTTAAAAACATTAAAAATAATAGCGAATCGGATATAGAATTAAATAAAACAGATAACAATATTAAAGTTTACTTTAAACAACCTATACATGTTAATAAAAGAGCACGAATTGCCACTTAAAACACTATCAGCAAAGCAAGCCCTTTCCAAAATGAGAAAAGACACAACTGCTGGCCCTGATCGTGTTTTACTCAGAGCTATCAAATATGTTAATTGTGACAAAACTTGGGCAGTAATTGGTAGCATTATGCTTAAATAGACCATTGTACCTACAGTTTTTCGCACTGCCCGTACAGTTTTTATAAACAAAAAAGGTGATTGTAAGAATCCCGGTAATTGGAGACCAATTTCAGTCTGTTCAGTATTAAGACGAGTAATTGAGAAAATTATTGACAAAATCCTTCCAACATTTGTGGAACTAAACATGGGTCAAAGGGGCTTTACTAATTTCCCGGGGACCTATATAAATTCAACAATTTTAGCTGGATGTTTAAAAAAAGCAGAAAAGAAAAAACTATCTCTTTTTGTAGTATTTTTAGATGTTGCAAAGGCATTCGATATGGTTGGTCATAAACGTCTTTTAACTGTTGTAAGATGCTCATAAAACCGCATCTCACGTTCACCATCATCATCACCACCCTCCAAACATTCCTTCCTCATCCCTCCGATCCTCCTCTCACATGAGGATTCCCTTAGGTT
>JAAXYX010003153.1:0-13505 GCA_036851915.1 Ptenothrix huangshanensis | reverse complement strand
TCGGACCAGACCGGACCGGACCAGACCAGACCAGACCATAATTTTTCGTTACTCCAATTTCACTTTAGGAATTACAGTGTAAATCGAAGTAAGTTCCAGTTTATATTTTGTGATGGTACAACAAATTATCCACAAACTACACAATAATTTTTGAACAACGTGTTACACCTAGCACTGACTCAGCTGGCTTACACAGTTGAATTTTTGCTTTTAAGGTTAAAAGTAAATGTACCATGGACCATGGAAACCAAAACTCCAATATTTCAAAACTTTCATTGAACTTTTTTATTATTGTTTTTTTAAATATGTGGATTCTTTTTTAATTTTTTTATTTACTGAGCTCAAGGTAGTTGGACTTTTCCTCGGAGCCAAGGAAAGTCCAGCTACCTTGAACTGAGTTGGTATGTTCCTGAACGCTGACCTGACAGAGAATCAGTTTCAGCTGCAAATGTCTTGCGCGCAGTCCCAAAAAACGTTTAACAGCCAACGATCTATAATCCGCAACTGATATAATCAAGCTAGTTTAGACTAAACTACCAACTGCCTTGGATATAATCATTCTAGAAAAAGCCAGTAACAGCCGAATTTACGAATCTCTTGGGAATAAGTAAGTCGCTAATTAGGAACAAAAGAGTGAAACCAATTTTGAGACTGTTTATGACTGCACATATTAGAACACCTTGTAGGCCTGAATAGTATCAGCTGAAGCTAGCTTATATTTCAAGCCGAGGTTTCTTGGTAATTGTACATAGGCAGTATAGTATAACCACCTACATTAATTTGTATTTACAAATGCTATAATAAACGAATCGAAGAAAAGTTGCTATTTAATTTTACTTTTCAAGGATTTCTTCCCTTTGAAATGACATCCAACGGAACAAGTAAACGTGACCTTCACCCTAGTGATGATTCACCCCACAAAAAGAAACTAAACATAGTGCTTTCTGATGCCGATAGAAAGGTTAGAATTGCAGCAAATAAACTTCGAGCCCAAAACAAGTTGATTAAGAAGTACGGATCACTGGAGAAAGCTATGGAAATGCAGTATCGTCTTTTAAACAAACCGATTCCATCTCTACCTTCTCGAGTTCAGATTCCAATTGGACACACTTCTAATGGAATGACCCCCACTTCAGCTGAAGTCTTGATCAAACATACTGGGCAAATTGCTTCTCCCTCGTCGATCGAAACGACCGATTTAAAGCTCAACATTACCTTTTCCGCTCAAATTACTACTACATTTATGTAGGTACATGTAATTGATTTGGTCTAGGGCTCAGCGTCCTAGTATTTCTTACTGGGCCAACAATCATTCAATGACGGCAGTCTTGTATTTTGTCGAATAAATATGCTGACATGAAATCACATTAATAGTATCAGGCCAGTGTTTTATTTTTTCATTGAAGGATTTGCATATCATTAATCATGGTAAGTGACAGTGACAAGTGACAAAGCAACCATCCAACCCATATTTCAGATTCAAAACAATCTGATATGGATGTCGCAATCGTTATTTTTTGGAAGCAGTAAGTGCCCTTGTAGCTCAGTCGGTAGAGCACGCGGCTTTTAACCGCGGGGTCCAGGGTTCGAGTCCCTGCGAGGGCGTCAACTTTTGCCCGCTGTTGCTACAAATATTGCAAATATTCGATATAAAATATCGAACGAGAAAGAATGATTACATTAACCATGGTTTTACTATTTTGCTTGCCGCAACATGGAATCACAATCCCCTCCTGTATTTGCTATGCAATTAAAATCTAGGTTACATTGAATAATCTCGCTGATCGGTACAGGAAAAGAGTCTATGTAGGTATATTGGTAATAAATATCAACACTGGATAAAAACAGCATTTATGTAGAACTAGGTACCTAAATTTTGTGTTCAACAACTTGACGATGTGAAAATGTGAAAGAATACTACCCGTCCGCCATGTACCGTAAAACTTCCAATTATTCCCCACCTCTAATAATTCCTAGAAATGTCGCGAGTACCCGTTTGGTACTCGCATTCGCAGTATTCGCATGCTATTGCGCGTACACTGTACACATTTTTGCTTGTCGGATGTTTCCGAGTGCATCCTGGAGATGCACTAGAATAACATGTAACTACAATATATAACTATAATATATAATATATATATGGAATAACTACATACACACCGTAAAACTTCCAATAATTCCCCAAGGAATTATTGGAAGTTTTACGGTGTATATGTAATTTATTACATGTTGGTTGATTGAAGCACGGTTAGAGGGAAATAAAGAAGGAAAGTCGAAGACAGCAGTCTCTGGCATGAAATTCTAAATCGAAAGCATTTCATGTCTATATGCAGCAGGTTCGACCCAAGGTGGCACGAAGAGGATATCCGCCCTGACATTTTGTGTTTTGTAAGCTACTAGTTCCATAAAACCTCCAATTACAGCTTGCCTCTGAAGATAGCCTGCTCGTAATTTTAGCCGGGTCGAGTCCTATACTTAAGCTTTACGATGGCCGGAGAATAGAAAATACATATTTAGAATTGTAGCCGGGGCTATAATTAGAAGTTTTACAGTAGTCATATAAGGTATTCAGTGCAGCAGTTCGAAAAATTAATAAATTTATGATTTTAATTGAAAATTGTGTTCACTGAATCGCAGCAAATTCGGAAGTTATTTTTTACGTTATATTACAGTTATCTGATGATAAAAGAAACTCTTCAAATAAGTGCTAGCGAAGTGACTTTAATATTGAAATCCGAGATAGACATCGTTCTTTAACCATGTCTATAGCTACCTGAATGGGTTTGAAAAATGATCCAACCAAAGGCGCAACAAAATTTTGTTTTATTTGCAAGACAAATATGTTGCAGCATTTAAACACAACTTACCAGAATGATACGAAGGAAAGTAAAAATCTATTTATATAAGCATATTTATTGAAAAAATGAATTGATCGAAAGTTCGAAATTTTTTTTGGACACTGTATAGAGTATAGACGGTAAGGTCTATTTTAAGTAAATGCACTGATTTCATGTATTCGCTGTTAGTAATTTAAGAAATCATACAAAAGACCCAAATGTACCATGTAGTGATCGAAATGGTCTGGTCTGGTCCGGAATTTGCGGAATGGTCTAGTCCGGATACTTGGATCAGACCAGCGGTCTGGTCCGACTCTTTGGACCAGACCAGACCAGACTATGTGGACCAGATTTTAGTACCATTATAAAATGTTGATAAATTCCAGGGTTAAAATAGATTTACAGACAAAAGTAATTGCTGATAATTCATTGAAAATTATTTTGGGCAATATTTATTACTGAATCTTATAATTTTCACTTTCCCTAATTTAACTTGCTGTATTTGGAACTTGAGCAGTCAAAAAAGCCCTATATTTTGAAAATGTGGTCGGACCAGATTTTCTGATCTGATCTGGTCTGGTCCAGAAGTTTTTGGTCTGAATCGATCGGACCAGACCAGACCAGATCAGACCAGACCATTTCGATCACTAGTACCTTGCTACCAAAACGTTTTAAACGACTTCTTTATACTCAAGATTCGAAGAGGTTTAGCAACAGCAATTGATTACTTTGTTTATACACATACCTATGTACATATGTAGACTTGATTAAAAGAATCAGGAGACGCGAAAAAATAAACCGTCAACATCAACGGCTGCATTAACATTACGCTATCATTGCTTACGTTTCATTATTTTCTTATTCTAAGAAATGTTTTCGCTTAAGTCAGTTGATCTGTTTGTTTGCTTAATGCACATTTACAACGATGAAAAATTACGGCTAAATACTTCCAAGTACTGATATATTTCTGAGTACTTTTGAATTAACATTTTTGCAGTTGAAAGAAGGTTACCTGTTTTCTTAGAATTTGTTAGCCTTGAAGAAAAAACAAGCAAAATGAAGATTCAGCTGCAATCGTCCCTTCTAAAGGGAATAGTGGTGCTTCTCCTTCTAACAGCAATCGTATCGCAAGTATCACACGTTGAGGGAGCAGAATGTTTTGAATGTCATGAAGAGTTTTTACCGGTGTGCGGGAGCGATGGAAAAACATATACCAACGCTTGCGAAGCGAAATGTGCTGGTAATTGACCAATTGAGATTCCTACGTTGATGTACCTACATTATGCAACATACATATTATTACATGTAATACGTATGGTGTCCAATTGGTTTTGCAGGTGTATCATTCGCTCCCGGATCGTGTAATAAGAGAAAGGGCTGAATTTTAAACAACAGATATGGAAAGCAGATGTCACGATGAATAACTTGAAAATCTCTCATCGATTACTATAATTATATAACGAAGTCGTTTAGATACACTACAATTTTGTCCTAAGTAATTTTATTTAATATGTAATTATTATAGTAACCAGTATTAAGAAGTGTAATCAATAAGAAGTGTACTTATTAAGATACATATGAAAATGCATTCAAGAAGATATTGTTCCGTATACTGTGTCATTTGGCAATTGCGATTGTGCAACAGTGACTTAATAAAGTTTTCTCTCTCTTTAATTAATAGTATAATTGAACACTATCTATATATATTTGTAAACGAATCAATGGTGATAAACCCGATGCTTCTACACTCCATGAGCATTTTCAAATATTTCAATAGAAATTATGCGAGTAATGTGTGGCGTAGCGATGCGTACAATTTAAAAACGATAATGTGTAGGACTTCATAGAATTCGAAAGGAAAAATATCAAATTGTAGATTTTAGAATGACCATGTGTGCACTTAACAAATTGCTGGTGTTAATACCTTTGCACTAGTTTGGTACTTATTACTTAAAGATAAAGTGATAAATGTTTATCTTTTTCCTTTCCCATACTTATTTAATAAAACTTGACGGACTCTTGTTTCACTATTCAGGCAAATCCCTAATCGCCTTATTTTTAACAGCAGCTTCACCTTTGATTTTAAATATTAAACATACTTATCGTTAGTAAGTTTTTTGAGAATCCATCAGATAATTATATTAAAAGTAATTTAGGACTACATAATTAAATAACAAAAAGTAACGCCCTCGCAGGGACTCGAACCCTGGACCCCGCGGTTAAAAGCCGCGTGCTCTACCGACTGAGCTACAAGGGCTGTGTTGAGGCCATAGTCGAAACTGGTGTGCACGATACTTCAACATAACTGAATGGGCTATGTATATTTACTTTGCCTAGCTATTTTATTCATTTTGTAATTAATATGTCCTATTTATGTACTCGAACATGTGTTAGTGCCTAGTGTTTACATAGGTATTTTTCTGAGTTCTTGGGACCAGCGCTTAAAGCAATTTTTGATTTTAATTTATAATTTATATACAGTAGCTTTCAATCGTGCCCAGCTAGAGATGTCAAAGTCTTGGAGGTTTGAAAGTCTTGTACAAGACCAAGAGTCTTGTAACCCAATCCAAACCACTCCTTGGGGTACCCAAGAGTCTTGGGAGCCAAGACTTTAAAATCCTTGGGTAACCCAAGAGTCTTAACTTGGGTTTTTCAAAAAGTTTTGGTAGCCAAGACTTTAAATTCCAAGAGTCTTGGCTTTATATTCAAGGTGAACTAAAATTTCCCATGAGTTTTGGAACATCTGTATGTCTAACGCTTTTTGCAATTTATGCAGCTTTTTCGTTTCTCGAAATCCCTACCAGAGACATAAGACATCAAAGTATGATCAGTCTGATCAAGCATAAGAGACTGATATAAGACAAACAATTATTAGGTTACCTTTTCTAGGTCTTTACTTTTTGCTTCCCATTTCCATTTAACACTATTTAAATAAAACAACATTGTCAGGGTACGAATTGCATTAGGGTACGAACAGGGTTCGGGTTTTATGAGGTTTGGAATAGTCTTAACATCCTTCCAGCAGGTAAAACCGGTTATAACATGGAAAATATTGTATGAACATGTTGAAACTTTGAAAACCTCTCAAACCCATAACCAATCTGGGAAATAAATTGATAACAGATTCAAAATCAAAATTATCTGTTGGAAAACAATTTTAAATTCTTAAACGTTGCACCTATAACTCGAAACTCGACAGTTTTCAATGGAGTAAAATGCGAAGTTATGCGGAGAAGGCCTGATAAATGCGATTATTTATTTTATTTCAGCAGTATTTAAATAGTTTTTTTAGTTTTGCCAGTTTTTGACATGTTTTACACAAGGAGCCATTTTTCATTCCATGTTAAAACATGTAAATACCATCAATTAACATCCCATTGTTAATACCACCTCCGAACCCTGGAAGAAAATATCAAAGCACACGGGGAAAATAATGAGTAGCAAAAGTAACGCCCTCGCAGGGACTCGAACCCTGGACCCCGCGGTTAAAAGCCGCGTGCTCTACCGACTGAGCTACAAGGGCTTTGATGACATGTGCTCGTCTGGATAGTGGAACCGTAGCCTCATCCAAAAAAATTCGCGTGATCATACTTCAATTACTTCAACTGCAAAACTGCTAGGAGACGTACTAGTAGACATTGATGTGCCAGATGACTGAATTGCTTAGTTAGAATAAGAAGATTTGAATCATTCATCGCAATGCTCAGTCAATGTCATCATGTCTACAATTTATGGCAACTGTAAATTATAAATGTCATCCTTGTCACATTTTATTTCATTTCTATCTTTGCCTACACCAGCCGCTTAACTTGAACTTAATTTTCAACTTAATATTCTCTTTCAGTTTCAACTTTCGACTTGAATTTTCAATTTTGAAATACCATACCTACATATTATTTGAATAAGTGACTGGGCAAATTATCTTTTGCATAGGTTAGATCGGATCAGAAGTTGAGTGAAAGTTACAAGTGGTGGCTTTGATTGCGATGCAAATAAGCAACTAAGTTTACGACCTAAGTATACGTGGTAAAAATTATGCGTAACTAATTGACGACTTCAAAGGGACGGATTGGAGAAACTACCAGTTGTGCTTGTGCACATGGAATTAAAAGGGTGGATGTAGATTCTCGTTTTTTGTCTGTCCACAAATCCCGCAAGATGTCTCACATTTGACTTCCGTTACAACACGAGCCTCGTATATGAATTCGGACTAAAAAACTGGCAAGTCATTCATCGCCAGCAAATAGCAGAGCATTCGACTCGATTTAATGTAAAATTAATTAATTAAGTAAAAACTCATTTTGGTTTCCTAAAGAAAGATACCATTGCGTATTCTAAAACTCGAAAATGAGTCAATTTTCAATGCTGTCCACTAGCTCCTTTGCTATTTGCAATAAATTATTGCTATAATTCCAGATGGCCTTAACTAATTACTTAATACTGTCTTGATAATTAAGTCAATTCAAGTTGAAGAATTAATTCCTTTTACTATTAAGTCACATTAAGGATCGTGAACAATCCCTTTTTGAATTCATTCATTTGAAGTAATAAGTAATCACGTATTTTATACGGAGTAGAATTGTAATAAACTGTTAAATGTTCATGATCGCTTCATAATACAATGCTAGCCCGCATTTTAGGTTTTGTAGCTTTGGAATCAACTCATTCTTCACATTTTTATCATATTCCAAATTGATAATATGTATTTCCTCTTTAAAAAAATAAAAAAATTCAAATCAGTTTACTTTACACAGCAGGACTATGTGAATAATTTTATAAACTTTCTACTGATAATTTCAAAGGCTTGAAAGAGCATAGATTCAAAAGTACACGGTAAAAAATAAGATGGGCTCGAAATGATACTAAAAACGAGTAGAGTTTTTCCGACTAAGATGCATTTAAGTGCGTACTAAAGATGCACCCTGGTGCATCTTGACAATGCACTTTACGCATCTAAAGCAAAAATACATCTCTAAGATGCAAATAGTGCATCTTGAAGATGTACGTGAAACTATCTTCAAGATATTACTAAAAACGAGTAGGTTTTCGGCGTATTTTATGTGTTTATTTCTCATTTGATATTGTCTAGTTTTTACAGTGTAGGTACCTTCTAAAGTAAATAGGTACCTTCTAAAATGTTGTTACATGAATGCATTAAGTATTATACTCACGATCTCTATGAGAGAAAAGACCACTATTTATTTGCGCTTAGATAGGTATAGGTACATACCTATATGTAAATCTAAACTGATACATCAAGAACTTGGAATATTGATACAAAATGAATTTAATGGTATGAGGTAGGTAAATTTACTCTCTGGACACTCTAACATCTGGTGCATCTTAAACAGCAAAAATCTCTTCGTATCTACAGAATAGCTATGAATACAATTAGGATGTACTTCAAATTCACCAACAGAGCATCTACAAATCTAAATTGCATCTGAAACGCATTCCATGGTGCATTTTTAATATCATAATCATATTTTTGCGTTTGTGATGTGATCAAGATGCGTTCGAACTGCATCCCAGAGTTATACTCAATACGAATAAATTTTTAGCTTTTTAGGTGCACATTTTGTTTTAAGATTGTTTAGTTATTGCAGTGTAGTGTAGACATAGAAGTGATGGAAGATGCAAATAGCATATATGATGATAAACAAATATATTATGATGACGAATTATGATTAATGCATAGCAATGATGGAGGGTGGGAGACATACAGTAGTAGTGATAGCGACAGGGATATGGCAGTGTATAGTAATAAAGCAGTTCTCTATGGGTAGTCTTATAAGCAAACAATGTGAGGAGCATCACTGCTGGTAAAAGTAGGTATAGGGCAATAGGGAACAGGAGGCAGAGAGAGAGAGAGAGAACTGCCTGGTAGAACTGTTGGGAGCGGAAGTGGAAAGCAGTGGAAAGGGTTGAAGTGATATTTGGAAGTGATAAAAATCTCATGGATGAATCGAGTGCAAATAAAAGACAAGACAAGGCAAAAGTAAAGGATCTGATAATTCTGAAAGATTTAAGCTTCAAGTCTCACGCCTTATTTCCACTCTGTCCCAAAATCCAATGTCACTCCACTTACACTTACCCCTTACTCCAGGAATAACCAACGAACAACTATACTTACATACTCGCATCTATGCCCAAGTGTAAGTATGTGTTTTCGCTCACTATCCTATAGAAGTCAGAGCTTCTGCCGAAGTAAAAGCCAAGCCAAGCCAAACCAAACCAAGCCAAGCCAAGCCAAGCCAGCCCAAAGCCAAAGCCAAGCATGCAAGGAAGGATAAGGAGAAGGAGAAAGTGGAGAAAGTGGCATATGACACGCGTCGTGGAAACCCATGCCCAACTTGTTCACAGTCACTTTTTCCTAACATACATCCAGCCACACTCACAAACTATATCCAAGCAAGTTTTCTCCAGTTGGGTAAAAAGCAGGAGAAAGTCGGCGGGCTCCTCAGTACTTCGGCCACTGCCGAACTATCCACATCAAACTCCACGCACCAAGCCAAGTCAAGCCAAACTAAGTCAAACCAACTCACGGTCAACCAAAACCCTCACACACACTCAAACAAGCTTCAAACGCCAACTCTCGTCTCTCACCGTTAAGTCACTTCACAAACACTAAAGCATTCTCCTCGATCTTGCAATCTTTTCACCCATTTTTACATTTATTTTTTAAGTCACCGCCAAAGTCAAAGTCAAAGTCAGGACACCCATAACTTTCACCACCTTAACCGCGGTAACCACTTTCACCGCTGGCCAACAATATAATACAGGCAAAGTCAAAATAGGCCTCCTATTATTCATCAACCGTACCAGCTACATTACACATATTATGTTGATGAAAGCGAGTAGCCTCTCTTTGTACTCTGCTCTCAAGCAATGTGTCTCAACTCCCAAGTTTTTTACTGAGTTTAAAACTTAAACGAAACCAAACACCGCGCACAATCAAGCCTGCAAACCTGTTGCAATTCTACACTCTTCATTTTTTTTATTTAACTTGTTTCCATTTTTCTAGATTCCCTTCCTTTGCATCGTTCAGTTTATATTCGTTCGTGTTGCTTATCCAATGCTCAAGTGGCTTAGCTCATACCAAATTAGAAATAGAGTCAGAAACACTGGAGTTGTTAGAAGACGTTGAGAACATTGAAACCTGTGGGAAAATTGGGCAGAATTTCAATATTGGCAGTATATGGATAGAGTGGTTTGTATTTAATGTGTCACTGGAACAATACAAGTTTACAGCGACACACAACTGTACACGAGTGAAAGACAAGTTTTAGACTGGCTTTGGAAATTGAGTGATTAAATTGAACTGTGTCAAAACCGGATTGTGTGGGGAAATAGTGTAAAAGTTATCACCGTGTCAATCGATTCCTTCTTGCTAGTGTATACAATATCTTTATGTGACTGTGACAAATAAAAAATATGTGATGTCATAATGACAAAGACGTTTTTCCCTCCCAACTCTCTCCCCCACGAACTACCTACACAGGAAGAAGAAGGAGAGTTGAGATTTTCAGCTACAATTTCTGAAGATTAGACCTCAAATTGAATCACAAGGTCACTTTGATGTGACTTGAAAGACGGATTCTAGAAGCGTGTCGTTGATTTTGTTTGAACTCCTATGTCAACACTGACGAGGACAGAGTGAACAGTGCTTTTAATTGTGCGAATCATGCCAAAGATTTTTAGAATTCGTTTAAGTGTCGAGAAAAGTGTGAGGGTGACAGCGACAAGGACGTGTATTGTGGTCACAATCAGCATGATAATGCCGATTTTTTAAACAGCTAGCTTAGCTAATACTGTAGTACACGTATTTAATCTAATTGCCCTTGTTCCTGAGTGAGTGAAGTCATAGAAATCAAGAGCAATTTTTTGTACATGTACCTCTGTTATGAATGATCTCCATTTGTAATTCTTCCGGCAGTAGTAGAAAATTAAAATCATATTAAATGTAATATAGATCAAACGTAACTAGTAAGTCAAAAGAGGCAATTATAAAGAAGAGAAAATTTGCCAAAATGCGATTTTCAACAATGTCCAAAATTGCTCTTCAAAGTGTTCTTGTTCTACTCATTCCCTTGGTTCAAATTCGCACTTCCACCACTGCGGAAAAAATACCTATTGGTAAGTATAGGCTAGTTTTTCTAATTTTGCAATGTCGGAACCAAAAATGTCTAAATGAATCGCTAATATGTATTAACAAAAATTGGAATCCATTGTCTGATATAAGCTGATACCAATGTAAACAATTAAAAACCACAAAATGTACCGCGAACATAACTCTACATCGTAAAAACTAAAGTCGTAAAACAGGAACAAAGGCATCCAAAACGCAGAAACCCCAATCGTATTTATTATAACTAGGAGCGTAGTTAGGGTATCTCAAGTGCATCTAAAACTCTAAAGTACATCTATAACTATAACATCTATAACTTATAACATCAAAAAGGTCTAAATAACGCGGGTTTGAGATTCGATTTAGATGCACTGATGCACTTCGATGCCTTTTAGATGACGTAAAAATACGATTTTGATAAGTTTAAAAAGCGTAATTTATTATAAATATTTTTACTTCTTTCAAAAAGGGTGCTTATATGCAAATATTTTCGCCTTTTTACAAATATTTATTTATAAATATTGCCCCTTTTCGAAAACATGTAATTAAAATATTTTTACCTTTTTGTAAATATGTAATTATAAATTTTTCTTGCTTTCTCAAAACAAATAAATCTTGTTTTCTGATGTTTTTGTGTGCGTTTTATATACAATTAAGATTTTTTAATGCGTTAAAGATGAACTTGAGATGCATCCTCACTACATTAATAATTATACTAAATAAGTTTAGATGCACCAGTTTTTGCAGTTTATGTTGTATTTTTCTATGGAATTTATTTTCGTATAACCCGAGTGATATTTAGAATTTTGTCTATTCCTTGGTTGTTTATTATGCCTTGAAGATTTTATTTAGAGGAAGTCCTTGAAAGTCTTCGTGACTGCAGACCATAGTTTGTACACCTTCTTAAATTGAATATCTTCTCGTTTTAACTCGAAAAGCGATTGGAACGTCGAGCATTCAAGATTGATATTGCAATAAATTAATGAATTTTGGATAAACTTACATTCATAATAGAAACTTTTCGAGATAGGTACATTACTTCTTACTTGGATTTGTTGGATTTAGAAATCACGTCAAGTTACTTAGGAAATAAGTTGAGAGGGCAGGGGAAAAGTACTCTGCTCTCTTGGCACTGTCTTTCAACTTTCAGATGAATTACAGATGAATCGCCCAAAACAAATAAATAACTAATTAGCAGTCAGCCAAAGGGAGAGAAAGAGAGAGAGAGAGAGAAAGACAAATGGAGCCAGAGAGAAGAAATAAAGGGAGAGAAAAAGAGACATGCAGCTACAGCTACAGTCACGTGCCAACGCACATTTGGGAGAAAGCCGTAAAAAGAGAGATGCATTGTATGTTTATGATAGTACATGGTGGAAGGTAGAAATGTTTAAGTAAACCCTGCTGTTTCATTAACTCACGAATTGGATTACACTTCTGTATAGGAGAGGTGGTGAGAGCAAGTGACATCAAGTACGGTGAAAGGTAATATTTGTGAAATGGAAAAGTTATGCCTTATATATATCATCAAGTTTTCAATGAGGCTATAATTATAATTGCTATGGCATGACTTTCTTCCATTCTACATTATAGTGCTTCTGTTCCTTCGCCTGCTCCTCGTTGTCGTTACAGCGATTCTTGCTCTTGTTGTTTTTCTCCTTGTTTTAGTTTTTGTTGTTGGTGCTACTTCATTTTCCTCATTTTCTTGTTTTCTCTACGGTTTAGGTGTAAAACAAAGACAAGGAACGAGAGGGTTGCTAGACAGAGAGAAAGTAATTATTAGAAAGTCGCAGGTAGTTATTTGCAGAGACAATAGTAATACAATAATCACGCTAACGACGACATTCTATGGTCTTCACTGTCTATTTATTGCTCATGCTTTTATAATTGCGCTCAATGCTGTAGTTCCCTTTGGAACCAACAACCTTCTGCCTGCATTCTTGAATCATTTAAAGCCACGGAAGTAGCTGAGTGAGTATCATACAAATCATGCCCACATTTCTAAAAGTAAATATAACTATCTAAACAACACTTTCTTGTTTTTCCGTAGTTATTTTTCGTCGAAAACAAATATTTTTTTTCTGTTTCAAACCAACACACAAATCCATGTCCGTGGAGTTTTTCAAAAGATTCGCTAACTTAAAGTAAAACTAGTTTCGAAAGCAAAAATATTACAACTTTTTTATTTTTTATTTAGTGTATGTTTCAGTTCGCAGTCCAAGATGCATTTGTGATGCCCCTACGATGCATTCTAACTGCGTTTGTAATTCAAAAAAATGTGAGTAGAATTTGGCATTTTAGATGCATTTTCCCGTATTTCAGAATTGTTTAGTTTTGCAGCAAAAAATGATAAAAAATCTCCTTCCTACAAGTTTTGATTATGATATGGCCTCAGATGACAGATTTTGCATTTTACATATGTAGAGTTGGAAGCGTGGGGTAGAGTAGATATCTCTTGTTGAAACTAGAAGGATAATATAAATGGCTCTATACAGATACATACATGGTTTGTGCTTGGGTAGTTTCTCCAAATAAAATTAGAA
>JAAXYX010003152.1:0-15198 GCA_036851915.1 Ptenothrix huangshanensis | reverse complement strand
CATAAGATTTTCAGCTTTTGTTGGCTCGGCAGCATCTGCGCCATTAACTTCTTCTGGAGGTCCAGCCTATACAAAATAGTTACAAATAATCATGTAATTAAATTACATTCGAAAAACAATAAATAATTACCAGCATTCGTGTCTAAACAAATTACGAATGACACATTGTAATTCACTTTTTAGTTACAATACGGGGATTTAAAATAAACGCAGTTAGTCCAGTTATAAGTGTATAATTATTTACTAACCATAACCATACAGATGGAAGCTAGAAGCGCGATAGCAACGAAAAGTTTCATGGTCATAGTAGATATGAAATTAGAAGTCGAGTCTCGAGATCAAATCAGAACGCGAGAGAATTAAAGGAATTTTTTAGAAAAGAGGAGCTACCACTGAATTTTTACATGCGTGAATCATATCTTTTATAGTCCTGAAAAAAAGTTTTATTATTATTTATTTAATTGTGTGGGCAGATTAGAGTTCCACTGGCTATTGTTGATTTATTAGTCAGTTAGGAATTTCATTTTTTATTACTCTGTACTTTTTTCCCTTTATACTGTAAGTTTTGTTAAACAGGAAAAACACAATGAGATTTAAACAATAGTCGATTTTTACTTGTAATTACTTGTAACGAAGGGAAATATTTGATTTCACGTGCAGGGCGCTATTAATTAAGCATAAATACCCTTTAAAACTTTAAATATTAATTAAATTCAAATATTAAATCCATTACAATTTTATTATAGACTGCGTTGAAAACGTCATTGTCATTAGTAAAAGCATCATTTAATATTTTTTTAATTGTTACATTGATCACGAATGTTACAATGCATAATAAAATAGGTTTATGGTAAAATTCCAATGCAACTAAAAATTCCAGTAGTAAAATAAAAATTAAAAACAAAAAATATTTTCAGCTTTTCGACTCTTCAACACACACTTGGCATCTTGGATACATGTTCCGCCAAAGCATCATGCAGTCACTGTGGTAGAGATGTCCACACTTGAGGAGAATAGCAGTCATCCTGAGAAAATAAGGTTTCCAGCAAAACCAGCAGTTCAACTTTTGTCTCACGATGCCCTTTGTCACTTCAATGAGGTTGTGCTTCGAAAGCTCCTCTTCACTTGGGAGAACTCGCGTTTCCACCGTCACTTTTTCGTACTTTACTTTTGGCTTTTGAGATCGCTTTCTATTCTTCTTTCCGCGATACGCTTTCTTCTTTTTGCCCTGGACTTTTTCAATCTTATAGTTAGCTTCGATCGCATCGGGTTCTGGGGATGCGGAATCACCGGAGGGCGTTTCTAGAACGGGGCATGTATTTTCCTTTTCTTGCTGGCTTTGATTTCTGTTTTGATTTTTTGTGGTGTTTGACACCTGCACGAAATGGTTCTTAGTAAGCCCTTGGTTTTCTCTGCACTCTATGCAGAATCGGCATCTTGAAATGCTCTTTACTTCCTCCTTGCAGGATGAACATGCAAACGTATACATTGCTAGAAAGGACAGACACATGGGAATAAAATTTTTATTAGGGGCAAGTAGAGATTCTGAATTCTTTCAGTATAATTACATTGAAAGTAGTGCGTTAAAAACTGGCGCAAGTTTTGAAATTTTGGTGGGAATTTTCAAACAAAATTCTTTCCGAGTTTAAAAACTTGTAATTTTTCTACAATATTGAGAAGAATAATTAAACAATTTTTGCTAACAGGTAATAATTTCAATCTTAAAGCATATTTTTACCATTTAAAATATTTTTGTTTTTATGAATTTAATTTTATTTTTTTAGTATTTGTGATATATTGAAAATTTAAATTGAATTTCACCCAGACGAAACTTTTTTTGTTGAAGAAAATAAAAAGGAGGAAAGGTTGACTTAGTTAGTTATTCCTATCCATTCAAATGCGTACACATTAAGGTAGGACTTTCTATGTAAATATTGTAAATCTACAAAGTTATAAATACCACAAATCTTACTTACCTTTCAGTTGTCACTTTAGGAATTAAGAATGAATAGAAAATAAAGGAAAATGAAAGTGAAATTATGTTATGCTAATAATAGGAATGAATGATGTTTTAAATCAAATGAAAATGACAGATCTGCCACAAGAGAGCAAGAGAACAAATTGGTTTCTGCAGAGACACTTCTCGAGCCACACGATTTATAACGAGAATCATCTTCAGTGTTGATATTGACCTTTGTAATTGTTTGCGTAAGAATACATGATTCAACAGGTCAAAATGTTCTAATCATTAGTCAAAGTTCATGAAGAAGACGTGCTATGTATAATGTTCAGGATTTAAGAATGGGTCTTATCTCATCCTTATCACAATTTATATTTAATTACTATGAAGAAAGTATTTTAAGTTAGACGAAATTGACGTCAAGAGTAGAATTGTTTACTTTATTTACCTACAAAAAATGTTTCTGTTTGTTCAGAAGTAGTTGGAATGTACGTGAGTTGGGCGTGATTCGAATTAAGACAATTTGATAACAACAAACATTTCGATTATGATGAAACAATATATACAAGTGTTTATATGCCTCATGCTAGATAATTTTTATTTCCTTCGTCTTTGTTATTTTAAGTAATTCCTGTTGGATTTAGAATGACTTATTGAGGCTAATTTAATCCAAGTTTCGTCAACTATGTGACGTAATGTTTCTAATTCCTATTGGGAAATGTAATTACATCAATAATATAAATATACTAGTTATACTCAAATTAGTAAAAATTAGTAGTCTTGTTAGACACGACGGTCTTCTCCTAAGGGATTTCCTACCCATGGATATTGAGGTGGGCAGGTTACGCAAGATGACATTATTCTGAATAAAATTAATAATTAAATTTAGTATAATATGTTTATAACACAAAAATCACTTTTTTATAAACTTCTATGTATGTATTAAATGTGTCTGAATTAAATTAAATTAAATAATAATTGTATTACCTCTCGCTATCGATCTCTGGCGGTGTGTGATCTTTATCAAAAAAGCAGTTAACCGGATTTACGCATCCGTCTATTGGAGGATTTGCAGGAGCCAGCCATGGAGCAAAGTCCTTAATTCCGTCTAAACCTACAGGATATTTCATCCAATCTAGAGCTTCATTCGGAACGGAACGGAACGGAATTTGCCTCGTTCCGTTCCTGTTCCGAATTTTTCGGAACGGAAATTTTGCATTCGGAACGGAACCGAGCCTAGTTCCGTTCCGTTCCGTTCCGAAACCCACCAGTTCCGTTCCGTTCCGACGTTCCGAACGTTCTAAAATTTAATTACTTTACATAAATGCGGGGATCTACTTTGTAGCGTTTCTTGCTGCATTATAATTTTAAACATTCAATCATAACATTTCATTACTTAAGCCCACCAAAAAGATCACAAATATTTACAAATGCACACGTTAACACAAATAAGTTGAACAAATAGTTGCAACATTTATTAAATTATTTGCTCATCTTCCTTGATTCTCACCCCCATTGGGCCAAGTTAATTTGTTTTTTTTGCAGAAAAAAGATACAAAACTGATTTCATAGGCAAGCACAAAAAGTCATCCTTTTTAAATCAAAATTTTTGTTATGACAGTTTCAACAACTTTTGCTGCAAATCAGTGGTTTATACGAAGTGAAGCACAAGTAGTTTAAAAAATTGTTTTTAAAGTCATAGTAAGGTATACTAATATTTAACTACATCACGGTCCAAAGCTTTTGCAGCATAATTTTCGGTAATTTTATTTTTTTTTCAATTATTTGTAGAGAAATGAAACAAAAAATGCCAATGGTAGGTTTTTAATGAAAAAATTAATTAACAAAGGAAATGAATTTTATTTTGAAACAATAAGGGTGGGTGTAGTAATTTGTTAGACATTTAAAACTGTTTTTATGTGCAAAAAATATTTCATTGTAAAACCGGCCAGAGATGAATTTTTTAGTCGTTTCAGAGGAGTTCAAAAACAGTATTCCATGAGCCAGTAAGTGCAAGAATCAAGCATTAATCATTAAATTGTACTAAATCTCAATCACAAACAGCAGTCAATAATAATATCAAGTCGTCATTGTATCTTGTGATGATGAAATGCTGTTGTTGTTTAAAATTTCCAAGAGATCGTGAATTATTTGGGTTCCTAAATTCCTTTATGTGAAGTACCTATGGGATTCGGAATTTCCGATCGGAATCGGAACGGAAACGGAACGGAACAACTTCATTTCCGTTCCGTTCCGGTTCCGTTCCGAAAGTTTCGGAACGCAAAAATGCATGTTCCGTTCCGTTCCGATTCCAGTTCCGATCGGAACAGTTCGGAACGTTCCGTTCCGAATGAAGCACTAATCCAATCCAAACCCCTTTTCATGCTCACGATGTAAGTATCCCCAAGTGCAAGTATTTCATCGAGAAATCTAAAATCAAATTAACAAATATTAGAAGACAGTAAACTAATGCAGTGTAGCATATTCGTTTTTCTAAATGAGAGCATTTACTGAAGATATCCTTCTTTTATCCAAGGCGTATCTGGAGTAAGAAGCCATGCTGCGTGGAGGTAAACACCAAAAGGAGCTCTATAGTCTTCATAATGATCCAGGAAGTTTCTCATGAGCAAAGCGTGAGTTTCTTTTTTAGTTTTTGGTCTGAAAAACAAAATCAAAATGATGAACACTTAACGAATAGACTAATGAAGTAGAAGCAAAATGTGTGAGACACTCACGTATCTAAACAAGTATCCAAATATGCGCACGGGAAACCGTTACTCCCGAGCAAATCATTCAATGGTGAGACCCAAAATCCTGGGAACGCTTTTGTTCGACAGGGTTCGATCCGGCAATCCTGAAATTCAGCTTTGAACCGTGAATATCTAATCTACAGCATGTGTATTATTGTCATACATTTATTGTGAAGAATTCTTTGTGGAAGCCAACCTCAACAGAGTCGTAGTCCAAGGTGTAAGGGAAGAGATTTGGACGATACTTTAGTGTATGTGTGGAAGAATCGTATTGAATTCCGCTGCTGTAGAGTGCCTCATACATGTTATCACCACCTCCTTGAAACATCGGAGCTCGGAATCCCACAAGCTGTAAGAAGATTCTCACAATTACTAATACCAATACATTCTGGAGCGGATCCAGAAAACGTTCATGGAGGGTGCTAACAAATAATCCTCGTTACATTTGCTATAAATTACGAAAAAACTTTACCTGCTTTCCTCCCAATTAAAAAAGCGGCACCAATTTTTGCAAATTTCAAAAACCTCTACCTTTATTTTTTTCAAATTTTAAAAAACTGCACCTTATTTTTCTCAAAGTGTAAAAAACTGCACCTAAGTTAGTGTAAATTTCAAAAAATTGCGCCCATTTTTGTAAATTGTAAAAAACAACGCCTTAGTTTTTCAAATAAAAAACTGCACCTAAGCTTGTTTAAATTTCAAAAAACTGCGCCCATTTTTGTAAATTGTAAAAAACGACCTTAATTATTTCTTTCAGAAAACTTTATCTTATTTTTCTCACTTTTAAAATACTTCATTTTATGTTTTTCTAATTTCAAAAAACTGCACTTTTTATACAATTCCAAAACACTGCACCCATTTCTCGCAATATCAAAATACTGCAACTAGATATGTTTTGTTTTCGATAAAATGCATCCATTTTTGTGTAAATTTAAAAAAACTGCACCTATTTTTGTAAGTTTTAGAAAACTGAATCTGTTATTCAGTAAATTTCAGAAAAACTCATTTTAACTACCAAAACTTTTGTAAAAGAACCCTTTTCTTATAGCTATGACTATTCTAACACTTAGATCTTCAATAGAGATATTTGCAAAGGTGGAGATTAACTTTCGTTGACCACCAACTTCATCCTTCCATTGATCAACAGTGAGGTTCCTCCAGTAGCCGGAATCCGGTTTGTGTCCGAATGTGCCAAGGGTGATTTCGTGCCCTTGACGCCACAACTGGTGGGTCAAGCTGTAGTTGTTGTGTTTGTGGGGAATAAAGAATGTCCCAGTGATAGGAGCTCCATTTGGATTTTTTCGATCAGCAAAGATTTCTTGGTACAGGGGATAGTTCCTTAATGTAATAGCGTCATCAAAGGTCAGGTAGACAATCTGTAAATCACAAGTTTGAACTAATTAATTAAATCTGACTCTTATTTTGCGCTTCGTTCTCATTCCAACAGAAATGATAATTGTAACAATAAATTACAATGTTGTTAATACAAGTAGCAACAATTATAGAAATTACCTGTGGGTTTCTTTCAGGGTAGTTTTTATTGATAGGTGGAGTTATGCCAAAGCAGAAGCAATCTGGAAGAGCGCAATTGTCAGGTGTGCACTTGTCCTTTGCAACAGTACCACTGTGAATGTTTGAGGCAGCGCTAAAGCCCAAAAAGATCAATGAAAAAATTAAATATTTCATGGTGAATTTGATGTGATTGTTTGGTTTTACGAATTGAGAATGGAAAATGATGCAACTGAATCTCAGCAACTTAATTTATACTACAGTTGTCCATATGTAATCAAATAGTTGGTGTAGGTTGAAGTGCATGTGTTTTGATGTGTTTTGAAGTTTTACATATCTTTATTCGCGCTAATACCTGTTGTCAAAACTCTTATATAATCAATATTTATATCACTTGATACTTAAATTAAAAATATTTTTGTTGCCATGTTTTGCATTGATTCGAACTTAAGCATGAGGACAACTGTTGTGATTACAGATTGTCATGTAACTATTGCACATACTACCTACATACATCACCATTTCACGGAATCTACTCCAAACGTATATTAGTAAATATGCATAATTATATGTTCATATTTACATATTGTTTATCATTAACTTCTATTAAGAGTAGTGGAGTAAAGATTATGTAATTAAAACCAAAATAGCATTTTCCCTCTACCTTTCCGTTTTACTGGGAACAAGTTATCGATACTTGAAACTAAACTACTTTTTATAGCAAGATTTTATTAACGTAGTTGTTGAAATTCCACTCAACATCCACACAATAAATGTTAGAAAATAAAAATTAATTCGGTGACTGTGGATAGCATAAACAAGATCTTGTCTATGGCTATTTGGTAGGTAGGGATAATACTGCTATCCACAGTCACCGAATTAATATTTATTTTTTTTTATTTTCTAACGTAGCTGTTGGTCTCAATAAGTACATCGACAGTCTAAATTACTGCACCGGTTTTAGTTATTAAAACACTGCTACAGGCGTTTGAATTTGTGTTTTAAATTATTCATAATTAAATAATTATAAGATATGATTAGGCAGGCGCTTTCTTAATGCAGTGTTCGGCATGGGCTTCGCCGCCCCAAAAATATCGGCCGAGCTGGGCTATCGCAGCTTGGATAATCCACAAATTTAGACCCATTTTGCGACAACGAGTCACAAATGCAAACTACAATATCATTTGCATACGTTATTCTGTATTTTACCCTGCAAAGTATGTAAAAATTTGTACATACAAATTTTGTTAAAACGGACATAAACCCTAGAAAGTAAGTTCCATAGAATAAAAAAAATCCTTAAATTCGTGTAACTTGACCCAATTGAATAATCAGTCTCAAATAAGATAAGACAATTAATAATAACTATTAATTACACTTATAATTTTTCATTCGACTTCATATTGCAAATGCCTGTTTGCAAAGCAGCAAATAGAACGAGATTACTCGTTTGAAGCTGTGCAAGCATTACACCTTCATTTCTTTATTACATACTAAATAAGTCGCCTAAATTTTTCCAGAATGATTTTAATTCATTAAGCATTTTCAGCCGATCGAAACGAATCTGCATAAATTAGTTCCAAATACGGCCTCATATTCACTTGCCTATGTCATTTGCCATCATTTGCTCATCCAAGCTGGTCCTTCAACCGTATGCCTGATGCCTTCCAGATGCCATGACCATTCACTGACCCTCTAAACTGCCGTCTTATCTACCTTCCTTATTATCCTTTCTGCTCCTTCCTTAGGTTGTTTACGATTAGGTTCAGGATTCACTTGTCGCTACTGACTGCCGTAGTTGATGCTTGGAGTACGTAATCAGTGTAAAACTTGCGGATGTTCATTTGTGTTAAAGGAGGACTGGGACTGCTCTATGCTATATATTTGGGTCAGACTTTCGAGTCAAGTGTGAATCAACTAGTCACATTGTAATCACACTGGCCTACATTTTTGTCCAAGTCCCTTTTCCTTGGTCATCCTACTGACAATGAGTGGTTAGTGTTTGTGACAGCATTAATTATCCCTTTGACTTGCCACTATCGCTGAACCCTTTGCCGTGGTCCAGTTACACCGACATTAAATAAAGTAGTAGCTCATTGTAATTACAGCTAAAACCTGAACTAAATTACATAGATGCATGTCTAACATTGCTAAAAATACGAATAGCGGGTGTAACTATTTGTACAATAATTGTAAACATATACCTCTGCACTACTAAAAGATTTTTCCCTGATGCCAAGACGCTATTAAACTAACCCAGTTCGGTAGCGTTGATAATTTTTGTGAAAATATAATACTTTTGGCAATGAGCAGTAATAATGCCAATAACCAATAACAGATTTTTGATGACAAAATTTATTCAAAACAAAATAAAATATAAGAATAACATAATGTGTCCTCGTAATAAACTGAATATTTATAGGATGACCCGGATTCTACCTTAAAGTAGCATAGAACCTGGTTTACACAAAAGTACATACATGTGGATTAATTTTTAGTATGGTGTGCATAAGCAATCTTTCAGTCATTTCTTTTTCTTCCGCTGCAAATGAAGCAGGAAGTTACTCGTCTCCCAAGGGATTGTTTAACCATGGGTAAATATTGGGGCAGATTCCACAAATTGACATAATTCTGCAGAAAAATAAAAACTCATTAGTTTAAAAACAAAAATCTTGAATTTTTTAAATTTAACTTTTAATTAATAAATTTTATTTTATTACACATGTAATGAAAGCATCAAATAATTATAGAAATTACCTCTCGCTGTCAATCTCTGGGGGTGTGTGTGCCCTATCGAAAAAGCAATCGACGGGATTTTGACACCTGTTTCTTGGAGGATCTGCGGGAGACTGCCATGCAGTGAATTCCTTAATTGTATCCAAACCCTGAGGATTTTTAATCCATTCCAAACCCCTCTTGATGCTTACAATGTAAGTCTCGCCATTTTTAAGAATTTCATCGATAAATCTGTAACCAAATAGAAGCATTTATATGAGAATGCAGTTCATTAATATTTCCAAGCAAAAAAGTTAAATAGTCATTTATAATTGTATAAAGAGCAATTACTGAAGATATCCCTCCTTAATCCAGGGTGTTTCGGGAGTAGTAAGCCATGCAGCATGAACGTACAGGCCGAAAGGTGCTCTGTAGTCTTCGAAATGGTTATTGAAGTTGTCCATGAGCAACTTAAAGGTTTCTTCTTTAGTCTTTGGCCTGGAAACATCAAAAGTATAAATACATTATAATTGATCGACACACTTTAATTCCTAGTAAAGTAAAATGAATTGGTAGTTACTCACGCATCTAGGCAGGTGTCAACAAAAGCACAGGGGAAACCGTTGCTTCCCAACAGGTCCACCAAAGGTGACACCCAGAATTTCGGGTAGGATTTCACGGGGCAGGGTTCGATTTGGCAATCCTAAAATAATTCAATTGAGAACCATAAATACCTTTTCGGCTCGTAATAAGTAGTGCACATTTTTTTTAAATAATAGGAAGATCATTCTGTGTGACTTACCTGAACAGTGTCGAAGTCCATGGTGTATGGGAAGAGATTTGGACGGTATCTCAAAGTTGGCCTTGAACTTTCGTATTGGAATCCACTGCTACTCAGTGCCTCATACATAACGTCGCCACCTCCTTGAAGGAAAGGAGATCGGAAACCCACAATCTAAAACACATTCAACGCTATTAGTAATCGTGAGCATTTTTAAAGACCCATCTTTTGTGCTAGTGGCATATCCAGGGGTTGGCAAGGTAGTTATTTGTTTACGTCTGAATTTTTCAAAAAATTACTTTATGAATCGGAGACAAATATACGAACACTAAAGCAGGAATTTCAATGTGTACTGTGAACAGTTTGAAGACGTTTTGAAAAAGCGTAAAAAACAATGAAAATTCTCACTTTTTGAAAAAGTGTAAAAAACAATAAAAATTCCCATTTTTTGAAAACGTGTAAAAACTAAAATTTGGACGGTTTAAGAAAGTGTAAAAAAAAATTTCCCCTTTTTGGAAAAGTTTTAAACCTAAAATTCAAAGACTTTAAGAATGTGTAAAACTATAATGTGTACTTTTTGAAGAAGTGTAAAAAAAAATTTGGAGTTTTTGAAACAGTGTAAAAATAAAAATTCCGACTTTTTGAAAAAGTATAAGAAATAAGAACTCGGACATTTTGAAAACGAGCAACAACTTAAAATTCCGACTTTTTGAAAACATGTAAAAAAATACCGAATTATTACAAAAGTGTAATAATAATTTAGACTTTTTGAGAAAGTGTAACAATTAAAACCTAAGGCTGTTTCAAAAAGTGTAAAAAATGATTAAATTTATACACCCGATATAGTGAGCGTTCAGCCGATTTGCCAATCTCGAAAAAAATCCTGGATACGCTACAGTTTTAACCGCTTACCTCATCAGCAGGAATGTTTGCAAAGGCTTCGATTTGAGCTGGTTGATTAGCTACTTCTGCCTTCCATTGGTCGAGACTGAGGTTCTTCCAGTAGGTGGTGTCACTCTTGTGAGTGATTGAGTGGAGTGCGATTTCGTGACCTTGACGCCATATCTGGTGAGTCAAGCTGTAGTTGTTGCTTTCGTGAGCGATGAAGAAGGTTCCGGTGATAGGATGTCCATTAGGATTCTTACGATCGGCGAAGATTTCTTGGTATAAGGGATAGTTCCTAACTGTGATGGCGTCATCGAAGGTCAAGTAGACAATCTGAAGGTTACAAGTTTGAACTAATTAATTAATCCTGACACTCCATTTAGACCTTTACCAGAAATAATATTTGTATTTGTAATTAAATATGCAATTAAGAAAGTTACCTGTGGGTTCTTTTCAGGGAAGTTTTTATTAATTGGCGGAGTAATGCCAGAGCAGAAGCAATCTGGAAGGGCACACTTTGCAGCTGTACATTTCTCCTTAGGTAGGATAGCACCGAATGAGCTTGCACACAAGCCCAAAATGGCTAACGAGAGAAGGAAAAGTTTCATGATGAATACAACTCAATGACTTGCTCCAATTGCTGGTGAATGTAGATTGATGAAATATTGAATCTAAGCAGCTCAATTTATATCCCTGATTTGCGTAATCCAATGACGTTGGTCAAGCCCAGTCTTTAGAGTGCTCATTTTAATATTTCTAAGTATATTGCAGGTGTATGGGTTTGAAAACCCTCATCAATCAAAATCTATCGATTGACAGTTTGACACGGATTAGGCGGTTATAATGTAATTTTAATGTAATATGCAAGTATTATCCAGTTTTAATTGCACCTGCTTTAATATTACATTGAACTTATGCTGGGTCTATAATATATACCACTAATTTTAATTACCCAATTACCACCTTGAATAAATTCAGGTTGATACGAGTATTGAAGATAAAATGGAGATAATGGTTTTACTAGTAATAATTTTATATCAACTTTCTATAAAAGTCCAAGCTTATAATCATTTAATATATCCGTTAATATATCTGGTTCATATCATAGTATATTTGTGATATATATATACGCATTTTTATAGCACCATGAAGCAATTTCCTACTCAAAATGCTTAATTGCCATCAATAATTTTAGTACACTCGTTTTTTTACTTAAGGTCATTTGTTGATAGGGCAAAAGTCTGAAATTTTGATCATTGGTATCTACCATTTTTCTTGCCAGATAATGTATTAAATTAATATATTTGAACCCTATGTTATTACATATAAAAACCGACGAATTGTAACTTTATGCATTTTTCTTCTAAAACAAACTCTAACAGCATGCAGTTATTAACACGAATTGTACGTATCCATTTCCCTGAATACCTTAGTTGCATTATTTACAAACGCCGTTCTCAATAATGAATTCTATCCCATTTAGTTGGAACGCAGATAAAGACTTTGCAATCAGTAATTACTTGAAGTGACAATGATTGAATGGCCTGTTGATGGACGTGATCTCTTGAAATGTGATGGGATGTGCGTAAGCCAACTGCTTGTTGACGTAAATAATTAACTCAAATGTCACTTGTAAATTAATGTAATTATATTGACGATTGACGACATCACCAGTCACCAGTTTTTTCACCAATAGATCAAAATTAATACTTGCACAAAAACCAAACATTGTAAACTATTTAGGAAAGTAATCGATGCAATGCTCGGTTACTATTTATAGTAATTAATTACAATCTGCACTTATTATGTAATTAGTACTTTGGCCTAAATACCTACCATATGTACATACATAAACACGTGCAATGTGCCCACGTTCAAATAAAGTGTAAGAACCCTAATAACATTATAGGGGTTTCGAGGCAGCTATGAAACTGCGGTCTTATACGAAAATAAAGTTCATTACTATTCAAGGTGGACTAAAGGTTGCATGTAAATCCATGCACTTGAATGCACAATTTAATACATAGTTTTGATAAGCAGTGAGCATAGGTGACAAAGTGACAGGGTGACAGGCGCGTAGCTAAGGATGGTACTTGAGTGCTGAACTAAAAATTCTAAAATTTTTAAAAATGCTCTCCAGGTTTGCTGCCCTTTTTTAAAATTTTTGTAAAAGAAAATTTGAACTAAAATGACGCTGTTTACTTAATGTACAGTTTACGCAATTTTGTTTTAGAATAAACAAAACTTTACACTGTATGTACAAAATAGTTTTCCTAAAATTTAAAAATATTGACGCAGTTTGTTTTAAATCAAAAATTGACGCAGTTTTTTTTAGAATTTACAAAACAAGACGCTGCTAATTTTTTAATTTACTCAAAATAAATTCCAGTTTTTTTAGCAGGGTTTAAAGCGAAAAATCCAGCGGACTTTACTGTTTTACACTAGAAATAATGGCATGAAAATTTGAAAAAAAACAGCTTTGAAATTATTTAGCACCCCTAAAATAAATCTTAGCTCACGCCCCTGTAGGGTGAGCTTATTTGAATGTTGCACTGCAGTGCTAGCAGCGACTTACTCATAATTACGTATTGAGCGATGGGAGCAATCGAAACTTGTTAACGAGAATTAAATGTTAAAATTGTACCTACACACATTATTAGCTGTAATCTGACGTAAAAAATTACATTCTGATTTTTGTTTCAGCGCAATGCCGGGCTGATGCTGGACGTTGAGTGCGGTTACTCGTTCAATTACCGTTGGTAAGTTTTGACGTATTAATTACATTCTTATAAACTTCAAGCAATAGTTTTGTCTGGTTTTAGTTTTAAGGAAAACTGCTAAACTGCATGTTCATATTTTTAAGGTATACCGTCTTGTTTCGTGGTGGTGGTAGCTTTACCTTCTAAAGGTTTGTGATTTCATTTTCTTTTTCGTATTTCTCATTGCATATAATTACTGCTATAGTTTTAAGCTTTAGCGTGTTGTTTATATAGCAGCAGCGTATTTTAGCGTAAGCAGTTGCAGATTTTGAAGGCAAATCAGGTAAAGGCTCTAGTGCAAGTTTACAACCAAATTACCAAATATTTTGGACTTTTTTAACAAGCCTGCATTTTATTTTTTTAACTTACAGTTAAACTTCTAAAGGAAGCCGGTCTGTAAAGGATGCCGGGTCAAGACCTACACTATAGCATTACAATGCAATGGCAGGGAAGAAAACTAAATACTGTACAACACGCCAAAATTCCCAGCGTCTATTAATTCCCGGGGGCAAAGAGATAGAATCAGAAATAATTCCGCGCCTCTAATAATTCCCTAGTATGTTAATAGAAGTATGCACTAATATTCCCACGATACTAATGTTAGCTTACACTTAATCTGATTGGGTGACCACTGATGAAAACAATTTTTTTACAAAAGGAGGAAATATGAAAAATTTAGAATTTAAGTAATTGCAATGGTAGTAGTAAATTCTAAACGTCACACTTTGTGATTACTGTAGCATTTTAATCTATGTTACAATAATTGCAAAATAAGTTTCCGAATCTGGTAACAATTCCCCGTTTCTAATAATTCCCCGGGTCTGAAAAGCTTATTACCAAATAATTCCCCGGAAAGTTATTGGAAGTTTTACGGTATTTAGAAAACAAGCCCAGGATTGCTTTAGAAGTCTTACGGTATTCTGCATTATTAAGTTCTACTTTTTTTGAAAACTCCGAATTTTAATTTGCTGAAATTAATTAGAAAATGTCAGTTTTTAATTTTTCCTTTTTTTCAAAAGGTGTAAATTTTTATTGTCAACACTTTTTCAAATCTAAATTTTATTTTTATTATTCTTTTTAAAAACAGTTCGAATTTGATTTTTCCGACCTCTCAAAAATTCTTAAAAAAATATTTTTTTAAACATTTTCAACAACTCCAAATTTTAATTTATTTACTTAATCTACTTGCTCAAAAATTTTAAATTTTAATTCTTTTACTTCTTAAAAAAGGATGCGTTATAACTAAGGCAACCAAAAAAATGCGATTTGCGGCCCTTAAATAATACGATAATAAATTCAAATTTATGCAATATAATGCGATGTAAGCTTGCAATAATGCAATTTAATGCAACCTGTTTTTTAAACAATCCATGAGTTTTCAGGTAGATTTCTTTGCAGTGCACTAAATAGGGTTTATTCGACTTCACATTTAACTAAGAAAAATACCATCACAGTAGTACTAATAGTAGTAATCATCCAAATCAATAACAACATCATTTTCATTATCGGTATTATTATCGCACAGCTCAACAACTTCGGGTCTGTTGTGACATTTCTACACAATCAATAGCAATAGTTAATAGTAAAGGAAAACTGGAACTGCTACGAAAAGAATATGTTGACCAGCCGAGCAATGCTTTTGACACCGCACACATTGACACATTGCGACTGGCCACAATCCACATCTCTGGTTGCAGTAGAACGATTTTTGGTTGCAGCTTTAATCAGCGCTGCAGTCGTAATTGAAAATTAAAACGTATTAATTACGGTACGGCTGCTGTAAGCAAATATTTTTGCAATTTTAATGGCGTAATCAAGGCCAGCTTTTCCTACTTTTAG
>JAAXYX010003151.1:0-15200 GCA_036851915.1 Ptenothrix huangshanensis | reverse complement strand
GTAAAAGTCATTGCGGTAGTTTTTATTAACTCTTACTAATTGTATTTTGGAGTGTTCACAATTACCCGCCGTTCACAATTACCCACCTTTACCCTATAGTTAATAAAGTGAAGCATTCAACATTGTCATTTCAAACGTTTGACTTTCAGAATTCAGTGTGTGCTACAATAATAAATGAAAAATTAAAAATAAAAAAAATTCATTTAAGCGTTTTACAAAACTTGCGAATATTTACATACATATTTCATGCATCATTAGGTGTTGCACAGACAGATTTAGATTTGAAGTGAACATACATAATAATATAAATTATATTATAATTAAACATCAAAGTACATTAATTCTGAATAATTACTACGAAAAATCAAGTCTAAAAATCAACCGAATGATTATCAACAACGTTCAACGTTAACCATTAACAGCATGTACTTGATTATGAATTCAACATTCTACGATACGCCTACTTTTTAATACATATTTCAAAATAATAGTGAGTAACATGCGAAATCCCACAAAGCTAATAATAAATTATTGTGCCATAATTGATAATTGTGTGTTAATCATTAGTCATTAGTCATTTATGTATGCTTGTCTAGGTCAATGAACTTCCCACCTAATTTTTGGTAAACATGAAGACGGAGTTATTGATTACTGGCCGGTGACCTCTTTGTAATCATAATTCATAATTAACTTTTAGTAACTAACATGTAAGTTGATTTTCCCAGAATTACAAATGCCAATAACAAGTAAAGAATTAGCTCTATAGTCTATACCATTCCTCTCCCCACCATTTTATGGTGAACGTGGGCCGTCATTAAATGTAGGTAATCGTTAATCGTAAATTGTGATTACTTTTAGTTGATACATTTACCAAATACGCAAGCCATCATTCATACATACTAATGGTATTGATTAGCAATAATGCTACAGAAAACTGATAAAAATCTAGTTAACCATTACTTATTGCTATTATTCCATACTTTAAGTCTATTGGTCTACCAAAAAATTCAAAAAAGATGGTCGACATTATATTTGTCTCGTGATCCGTAAGTATGAAGTTACCGCCTAATTATGTCAAAAGTATCAATAATAATTAATATAATTAAGGTTTAATATAATCTATCTTCAGTCAAGTTTAAAATTATCAATTTCGATCTATCGTACTGAAGAAACTTCATTGGTAATAAAATAAAGCTACCTACCTACATGTACATATGTAATTATAAATTATTATATGTAGGTAGTTGGTTTAATTGGAACATTTGAATTTCTTTATTACGTGAACTACCAATTAAGCAATTATTGTGTAATCATGTTACAAGAGAATTATCATAACTAAGTTAAAAAATAGTTTCCACTGCTGTAAATGTAAATGTGAATACGATATTGTCATGTATACCATAATCATTAGTCATTATAGTAATTGTAATTATTAATTCCCTTTACCTAAACAAAAAGTTTACCTCGTAATCAATTAACTACAATTAGTCTAATTAATCTATCTAGGTAAGTACATAATTCAAAACTTTTCAAACAGAGCTAATGTGGATACATTATTTAATAGTAGCCTTAAGTGTAAATACGTGTTATTTTTAATTCATTTCAGTTAGTTTTTGATTCTCTCTATACATAATTATGGTGTAGGATATATGTCACTATTTAGGAATACCGTACTACCTTAGTCATTTATTTACCTTTATCATTTTTCATGGACAGTCAAGTAATTACTTTAATTAGACATTTTGCTACATTGATAGTAATGAATAATTAATACGGTGCAAAGCCAACCAAGTAAGTTGAGTATCTCTCAAATATTCATGCTTCTTGATTCATGAATTATCAATAGGTCATTAGTTAGATGAAGAATAGTTGAACAGAGTATTCTATTAACCACAAACGGTTTACGGTTTATTAGCAATTAATTACTACAATTATGTAGTATTAGCTGGAAACTATTGATCACAAAATCAATGTTATGAGTCAATAATAAACAATTGTACATAGGTAAATAAATTACTGTTAATTCCTAATAATAATCACAGTATTTATTGTAACAAGTAAATAATTGAAGCGAATAAGTATAATTACTATATTTCATTAGAATTAAGCATATACTAATGGATTTTTCTAAATCTGGGTAGGTAATTTACTTTGTATGTCCTGAGTATAATTAGTTGTAATTCTAATTCAAGTAATGATGAAGTAAAACCAAACCAAAGTTGCGCATTCTGCGAGTTTAACAAGGGTTGAGTGTATGTAACACATAGTATTATACCACTACCATAAATGTATTATATAAAACTGCTATTTGCAAACTACAAATTAATACAAACACAACCTTCAAGTATAAAACAATGGATAATAATTATACAAAAAGTCATCCAGTCTCAAATTATGTAATTAATTACGATTAGCTTTTAATTTACCTAAAAAACAAATGGGAATCTAAATCTTAGATAAGCTATTCCAATCCAATCCAATCTAATGTAATACTTAATTATAATAATCCAATAGCTTATACTATTTAATTATTATCATAATCTAACACATAACTCTATTAATTCTAACGGGGATTAAAATGATTAATAAAAAATATCTAAACAATTTGTGCATCTGTCAGTTCTATTTTTTTCTAGATATTTAAACCTCAGGAGAGAAGGGTCCAACGGTGCACTCGAAACATGCATACTTAAATATATATGTACCTACTATACATTTGTTTTCCATAATTATATGTACCCACTCCAGCAACTTTTCGTTTTTCAGGAACGGAAGACATCGCAATACAACGCTTCGAGAGTAAATTACTGATGCTCAGTGCATTTCTGCAGAAAAAACTGTGTCTTAAAATGGATACTCCGAAATTCAAAAAGCACAGAATAGAAGAAATAGCCTTTTCAAAAAAAAAGTTAAATAGAGGAAATAGACTTTTGCAAAAAAGGTTAAATAGAAGAAATTGACTTTTCCAAAAGTGTTAAATAGGAGACATGTACTTTGTGAAAAAGTGTTAAATAGAGAAAATCAGAAAACACTTTATAAAAAAATATAAATTATAGAGTTTCCAAATTTTCAGTTAAATTCTTTACTGAATCTTGAACTAAAAGTCTGACTGGGCTGGACTATGGAATTGCTTTTGTTATAAGCAGTCTTTAACCTACTCCTCAAGGTATGTATGTCAAAATTGTCGAGTAAAATTGCCCTCAATTCCAAACGCCATCGTGGAAACACTGCCTGTCTTCATCTCCTACTCCTCCCCGTTCCAAAAGCCTGTGGCCTGAAGCCTCTAATTCCCTCTATTCCTTCCTAATCCCGATCTCCGCTAAACTCCATTTCTCCAGGACCAGACCAACTTAGGCTCGAGCAGATCAACTTGAACATCAGCAAGCTGTAAACTTCTCTGCTGTATTCCAGAACATGTACATCCCTCTTAAATGCACATAATTACACAGACTCTTCTCTCTTTAGTCCCAGGTAGATTAGATACAGAGATCCGAATTACACTCTACACTCCTGCAGGTTCCAGCTCCAGCTCCAGTTCCAGTTCCAGCATCCCCATCAAATCAGCCATTACTTAATGAAAAATAATTGGCTCTTTTTCACTTTAATATCACAGCCCACTTTACCAAATCAGTTTTGTTCACACAGCGACCAATTAATTAACCAGACCAGACTAGACCACACGTAAAATCTAAAGCACAGCCTAGCAACAACAACTGTACATTCAGGTATACCAAATGGATAGGAGGAAGCCCAAACTGAGTGAGCCGCAAACCGAGCAGTAGCGTCGACAGGATTTTTTTTTCTTGTAGTCCTGCTAAGATTTCAAAAAACTGAATCTTATCTAGTGTAACTTTTAAAAATATCCATCATTTTTTGCCTAAATTAAAAATATCACATTTTTGTGTAAATTTAAAAAAACTGCATCTGTTTTTGTTTGTTTCAAAAAACTGTGTTAGTTTGTCTATACATTTTTAAAAAACTGCACCTATTTTGTGTAAATTTTTAAATAACTGCACCTGTTTTGTGTAAGTTTTTAAAAAATTCCATCTGTTTTGTGTCAATTTCAAAAAACTGCATCGGTTTTCTTGTAAATTTCAAAAAACCGCATCTGTTTTTATATAAATTTCAAAAAACTGCATCGGTTTTGTGTAAATTTCAAAAAACTGTGTCAGTTTTTGTGTAAATTTTAAAAAACTGCACCTGTTTTGTGTAGATTTAATAAAACTGCGTCAGTTCTAATGTAAAATTTAAAAAATTGCGTCAGTATTTGTGTAACTTTAAAAAAAACTGCATCTGTTCTGTGTAAATTTTAAAAATTCTTTTTTAGGCCTAGTACTAGAAAAACTAGCCCTGCGGACGCTACTGAAGCCGAACCTTGTGGAAGAATTCGGTATATGATTACCCTGGTATAATTATAAGCCTATGGGAGTGGAGCTAAGAAGAATAATAGCTGAAGGTAAGTTTGTCGGAGTAAGTTGTACTTGTAGACACACTACCACAGTAGCCATTTACTTGATTAATGATGGCTTAGAAAATGTTATAAAATGTTATCAAACCTTATCAAATCTCTACCGCCGTGAAAGACCAGGGAATATCTGTATCTATAGGCATATGGAGCTACCCACAAGTCACAAGCAATATCCTACACTAGAAAGTTGCTCCAAGAAAAGCTTCGGGAATTCTTCTCATGACATCTGAGCCTAATCTTTCACACAACAATGTACTAGGCAATGAGCTACGACTATTTTCCCTTCCTGTGTTTCACAGTGTACAAATAATAAAGCTGCTTTTCCTTGGTCTTGCTTAGAACACCAAACCAAGACGAACATCAACATCAACCTAGATTTGCAGATTGGGCGGTAATTGCTGTAAACTTTACACGCAATTTAGTGTAGAGGAGAAGACAAAAAGCGAAACAAGATGAGGCACGGTAGAACAAACACCGTATTTTGTCCACTAAATGTCCCGTTTGCAATTTACATATTCTAAAGTATCGTAAATTTTCCACGCTTTTTGAAAAGGTATACTTTTTCAAATTAATACTTTTTGAAAGGGCGGATTTTTTCCGATTGATACTTTTTGAAAGGCCGTAATTTTTTGAATTAAATTGGCGTTTTTGAAAAGGTCTAATTTTTCCAATTAACACTTTTTATGGAAGTCTCATTTTTTCAATTCACTTTTTTTGAACAGGGATCATTTTTTCAATTAACTGGTTTTGAACAGGGATCATTTTTTTCAATTAACTTTTTTGAAAAGGTTTTATTTTTCTAATTTATTATGTAATACTTTTTGAAAATAAATTTTTTCAATGGACGCATGGTTTTTTGAAAAAGGTCTAATTTTTCCAATTAACACTTAAGAAAGTCTCATTTTTTCAACTAGTAAAACTTTTTGAAAAGAAGAAAAAGAATTTTCCAAGTACAATGTACGCATCTTTTTTTGATTTTGTAAAAGAATTCTTGCTATTCTTTCATAATTTTGCCAATACAATTGTAATATAATTTTAAGTTAAGATTATACAAGGGAATATTTTTCAAGCCGGGGTGGGGCGAGCATTGGGTAAAATACGGTAAGTAAAGTGTGTGTAATAAGGTAAGCATGTGGTTTGAATGTGATTTGGAATAAAGCCCTTAAATTCCAATTAGTCCATCCATTATCATGAATCTGTCGAGAATTGAAGGCTTCAGTCTTGTCTTCTCCAGTGTTCCACTTCTCCAGTTCCAGTTCCAGTTCCAACTCCAGCTCAAGTCTCCTAATAGCACCGTCATAAACTACAAGTATATATTGCCTCGAGTCCCCTAATCTATTGCTGCGTCCTTTCCCTCCTAATTCTGATTTAAAACTTGCCAAACTTCAACTCTAAAAGTAACCGAGGAAATTCCCAACTCCTTTTCCATTCTCCAGGCCAGACCAGGCCAGGCTTCTTTCCTTCCATTTTGGTTGGCTTCACTGATATGGACCGGGCTGGGCTTGATTAACCCAAATGTAAATGTTGTGGGAAGAAGAAGAGGACAAAAAATATGCGTCCATTTCTACAATGAATAATGAAATGGAATGAGTAATGCACTCCGAAGGAATGTGCACAACTCCCGCCTAATAAAGTGGAATGGGGAAGAAGCGCTTAAATGATGTGCCTACTTAAATTCTTAGCTTTTGTCAGGAGTTTTGAAGGTATTCATTAGAAGGTGGGTGGGTGGTGTGGTAATTAGCCTGCTTAGATTGTGATTTATGAATTTTGAGTCGCTGGGTCATTTATTTAAATGTACTCATTAGACATGGGAAGGTATTCGGACGATTATTATCTATACATAGCATAGCATAGTCATCAAGCTCAAGGTGGTTTTACTTACAGTAGAGAATTGATTTATCGATGCAGAAAAGTTGGAATTTTTATTTCGCTACAAGGGATTTTGCTTGAATTGACGAATACCTGGTTTTATGGCTTTCGAGATAATACTTTTGTTCTTGTAAATTATTTGAAATGAAGACTCTCTCCAGTAGCGTTTCAAGAAAATTTTAACGAACAGAAGGGCAAAACTTCAAAACTAGAAAAAAAAACTGCGTCTTGTTTTAGTAAAGTTAAGTCTGAGTAAACGACATCTGTTTTTATGTGAATGTATAAAAACGGCATCTGTTTCTGTGTAAATTGTAAAAAAATACATCTGTTTTTGTTCAATTTTCAAAAAACTACGTCTTGTTTTAGTAAATTTAAAAAAACGGCATCTGTTTTTATGTGAATGTCGAAAAACTGCATCTGCATGCTTTTGTCTAAATTTCAAAAAACTGCGCCTTTTTCTAAAAAAATCATATTTACTCCCGTTTCAAAAATCTCTAAAAATATCACGTTATAAAAATCACTAAAAACTCAAAAGTTTATCTTCAAAATCAGTAAAAAAATATTTGCCTCCTTTCAAAATCAAAAAAGTTAAATTTTCCCTTTCTTTAAATCCTATCGCTTAAGCTTAATCTTTTTCCCCCTGCTTAAAATTCTTTAGTTATACAATACATTCCTCCTTTAAAAATACTACAATTTTACAATTTCCTTTTTTCCATTTAAAACTAAAAAAAATTCACAAAATTTCTCCTTCGTCTAAAAAAAATTCTTAAACCCTTCACCCTGTCTACGTGGATAATTGTTTACTTGAAAATTAAATGCAATAACAAATAAGTGCACAAATTGCGAATCTATTCTGAAAAAACGCTACCTACTCCCAAACTGTAATTTGTATGGTACATAGAAGCACAAGAAAAGTGCAAGCGATTGAAAGAAACTTTGAAGGCAGTTGTTGTTCTGTATTTGTAGACCACAAGCACACCACGGCGGAGTCACCACAGGACGAGGACCAGGACGAGGATGGGAATGGAGCCGTGTTTAGAGTGGAGGAAATGAGGAAATGTGTGTGAAAGTGGATGAGTGGAGAGAGTGTGGTGAGTGTAAGCTGGAAATCCCATAAATGGTGGATGGTGGTTGCGGGTGAATGGGAAATGGAGGGATTCGGTGGCAGTTTCGGAGGCAGGACTACATTTAGATTGTCCGTGTATTTAGATCGCCTTGTGATTCCACACAGTCAGAGTCAAGCCATTGCGTTGCAGTGAATGCGAGGGAGTGAGAATCCGTCGTGATGGAATCCACAATCTACACTACATTCAATTCCATCGCATTACATTCCATTCCGTCCTTGGATTCCACTCACTAGTCAGCGGTTCATCCTTCCCACAGATGGTCATGGCCTGGCCTGGCTTGCCTTGGCTTGGCTTTGGATTCGAATTCGGATTCGAATTCGACTTGGGTTATCTATTGAAATTGGATATGCACTGTTATTGTGCTCTCAAGGTACTTATGCGTGGGCTGGAGAGGAGAGACAAAGTAGCGTCTGCAGGGGTAGGCCCAGGTCTACAAAGCATTTTAAAAATTTACACCAGATGCCGTTTTGTTGAAATTTATAAGAAAAGAGACACATGTTTTTTTTTAAATTTAAACAAAAAAACAGACGCATATTTTTGATATTTGCATAAAAACATATACAGTTTTTTGAAACTTAACCGAAAACGCACGCAGTTTTTTTTAAATTACACAACAACAGGTCCATTTTTTTTAAATTAAAGCTTAAATAGATGCAGTTTTTTGAAGTTTACCCAAAAACAGACGCAGAATTTTGAAATTTAATATAAAAAAGAATGCCGGTTTTTAAAATTTGCATAAAAAGAGACGCAGTTTTTTTTAAATTTGTAGAAAAAGAGACGCAGTTTTTTGAAATTTACAAAAAAGAGACGCAGTTTTTTTTAAATGTACACAAAAAGAGAAGCAGTTTTTTGAAATTTACACAAAAGGAGACGCAATTTTTTTTTAAATGTACACAAAAAGAGAAGCAGTTTTTTGAAATTTACAAAAAAGAGACGCAGTTTTTTGAAATTAACACAAAAAGAGACGCAGTTTTTTAAAATTTACACTAAAAGAGACTCAGTTTTTTAAAATTTACACAAAAAGAGACTCAGTTTTTTAAAATTTACACAGAAAGAGACGCAGTTTTTTAAATTAACACAAAAAGAGACGCAGTTTTTTTTAAATTTACAAAAAAGAGACGCAGTTTTTTAAATTAACACAAAAAGAGACGCAGTTTTTTTTAAAATTTGCACAAAAAGGGAAGCAGTTTTTTTAAAATTAACACAAAAAGAGGCAGTTTTTTTTATAAATTTACACAAAAAGAGAAGCAGTTTTTTGAAATGCACACGATAAGGTCCAGTTTTTTAGGAGGTCTACAGGGAAGAAATGCGTGCGGACGCTACTGGAGAGAGAGAGAGCGAGAGAAAGTGGGAGTGGAAGTAGTTACGGGGTCTTGTGGCATGCGAGATAGATGGACAGACAGCCGTGAACTGAAAACGTCAATTGAAAGACCCAGATAACCACATAATCGACCAGAAGGAGCAAACGCCATTGATTTTCTCTCCATGGAAAACACGACCCGGAGGCTTCTCATCACAACATCACATCACCCACGACCACAACCCAACGCTACCCACTGCCACCAACTCCCAGCCCAAACTCCCAAACTGATTTCCTCTCATTTCTCTTTGTCCTCTCCAAAAATCCATCCATCCCAGGCAATCCATGCAAACGCACTTCCCTCGCTCCACTCTTCTCCCACCACACACCACATCTTCTCCCATCACCCACCACAGCACAGCACACACTACTTACTAATACTCCACACAGCACCACACATAAATACCCAATTGATTCCTCCACTACCTTCTAATCAATCCCTTTTAAATCCCACAAACAATCACAACTAATCCCTCCACACATAATTACTAATTGCCACACTCTTTCCAAGTATAAAATGAAAACCTTCTTATTTTTTAATTACCAAAACTCACTCACTCACTCTCCCTATTATGGGAACAAGAATAATCCTACTTTGTCTGCATTCAGATGACTTAAAGCAAAATAAATTGCTGTTTACAACTTCGTTGCTTCAACTACATGATATGCTTTTTATTTTTAACTTACTAAACAATTATTATGCATAGAAAACTGCATCTAATTTTGTGTTTTCAAAAAACTGCATCTAATTTTGTGTAAATTTCGAAAAACTGCACGTGGTTTTGTGTAAATTTCGAAAAACTGCATCTAATTTTATGTAAATTTTAAAAAACTGCATCTGATTTTGTGTATATTTTAAAAAACTGCATCGGATTTTGTGTAAATTTTAAATAACTGCATCTGATTTTGTGTAAATTTCGAAAAACTGCATCTAATTTTGTGTAAATTTTAAAAAACTACATCTGATTTTGTGTAAGTTTCAAAAAACTGCATCTGATTTTGTGTAAATTTCAAAAAACTGCATCCAATTTTGTGTAAATACCAAAAAAACTGCATCTGATTTTGTGTTAATTTCAAAAAGTTGCATCCAATTTTGTGTAAATTTTAAAAAAACTGCATCTGATTTTGTGTAAATTTCGAAAAACTGCATCTGATTTTATGTAAATTTTAAAAAACTGCATCTGATTTTGTGTAAATTTCAAAAAACTGCATCTGATTTTGTGTAAATTTCAAAAAGTTGCATCTGATTTTGTGTAAATACCAAAAAAAACTGCATATAATTTTGTCAAAATTTCAAGAAGATGCATCTGCATCTGTATAAATGTAAAAGAATATCTGTTTTTGTTTACATTTAAAAAAAGCATCACACATAGCATTAGCTCAAATTCTTAGGTGGGCCTAGGCCTCCTTGGCCTACGCCTGGTTACGCCACTGCTATCATAATGCTAAAATAGAGAAATTGCCTTTCAAAGATTGCGCCAAAACTTAATTTTGAACTTGTAAATGATAATACGGCTACTTATTACAACGCCATCTAGTTCAATTATTACAAACTAATAAGCGAATAAAAAATTTGACCATTCAAGTCGAATTGATTGGGAAAATATAATAATAAGAATTAACATTCGAGATAATTCTACACAATGACATTAAAAATTAACGCAGACAATCACAAAATATTAAAAACATTTTATGATTATTTTCAAGGTACATTTTTTGGAAGAAATAAAAAAGCTAAATAAAAGCCAAAGCCAAAATGAAACTGAAAATGAAAATGAAAATGAAAATGATGATATTACTTTAAGGAATGAAAAGTGGAAGAAAGAGGAAGGGGGAAAGTGCTCCTCTCTCTCTCTGCCTCTTCTTCCTGCTCCTGCCTCTCGATGGGAATCGAGAGGCAGATTAAATCACGCCAACCATCTCCTCAATTCTTTATTATACTCTACAGGCAGACGAAGACTACGAAGAAAGACTGCATTAGATTTTCATGGAGGAGCATACGCTTTCCGTGTATAATGTTCCCGTGGTATGGTATAATACACTGTCACTGTAGGATGCGTCTGTAGAAAGTCTCTACTCATAGTGAAGTGAATTGAGTTGGACTTGGACTTGAACGTGGATTTGGATTTGGGTTTGGATAGAAAGAAGCCTTGGTACCCACAATAAATACAAGTTTCCTTTGGCTCGGTTTAAAAGAGCGTGTGTTATTCCACTTTCTCCGCTTTCCCTCCCACTTTCCCTTTTCCTTTTCTTGGGATTTCTGCGTTCCCTCCATATGTAAACAAGGTGTTGGCTGCATGGGTTGGGATAAAAAGGAGTACTTTGTATAAATACCCAGCACACCCATGGAAAATCTATTCGTACATAATCGTGCTATCATCCATGTCATAATGTATGCCCGACTTAGGATTAAATACACTCAACTTTTCCCTTCCCCCACAACTTTCTTCCAGACTCCCTTCCCAAGCCACATGCCACATTATCCATTCACTTTCCCTCTTGGTCTTGGTCTTGGCTCGGCTCAATATGTCCACCGTTCTCCAAGGCAACTTGTAACTCACGCACCAACAGCAACAGCAACAGCAACATGAGCGTTAGCATTTCAATTGAAATGTCGATCCGATGCAAGTGCAACGCTAAACGGAACAAGTTGCCTCAACAACTTCTCTCTTTTGGGCTTTGGATTTGGCTGTGGCTCTGCGTTGCAAGGTTTTTGTTCTGAAGAAAGTTGCCTCTGGCAAACGAGGAGCAATGATAATGGAATCAAGGAAACCGAAAGCGAACGCTGTGCCTACGGCGCTAGATCCTCTCATCTGTGAATCAACTCCCTTTCTCTTTCCACATAAGCATTACTTTGTCTAATTCTCTCCTATTTGACGGCTTGATTAAACACGGGAAAATTAACGTCTTTTTACAAGTAGCATCATTCATGCAATGTCTTTTATTCTCTTTACAAAATCTATGTGGCTAACTTCATAATTTGTAACATAATTAACAGAGATAAAGTAAAGTCGTAAAGTAGAAAAATATTTAAACAAATTTTTAAAAAAATTAAGTAGAAAAAATTTGCTGATTTTTATAAGAGGGTCAAAACGTTCCAGAAAATGTTTTTTAAAAAAAGGGTTTCGTGAAAAGAGAAAATGGTTTAGTAAATTAAAAAATGTTGAATTTATTTTTAATTAATTTAATTTTAGTGAAAAATAAATCATCAAATATTTCAATAAAAGTTGGTTCAAAGCACTGTTTAATTTATTTTTAGAAAAAAGGCTAGATCGTTTTTGAAATTATTTAAATGCAAAGATGGGGTTCATTTTTAAAAAAATTAATTTTTTAAACCTCTAAATTTAGTGCAAAACGCTCTATAATGATTTCTAAAAAGTCTAAACAAATTTCTGAATTTAATTTAATGCAAAAAGCGAAAAGCGTTTTTTAGGAAGGCATTTAATTGGAGAAAAACATTTTTCACTTTTTTGGTATTTTAAGTTGGTGAAAGCATGAATTGGGATTCCTGTTCATTTCTATAAGGAAAGGAGAAAGCAGGGGAAAGTCAGACTCTCCTTACGTCCTTAGACCCATAGCATTGAGAAATTGGACACTTGATCTAGCCTCGTTGAAAATCACTTGGATGCCAGGACACATAGCCCATTTTGCAGCCTCCACCTTTAACCTCCACTTTCCACTTGCACTCCATATGCACCTTCCATTCCACCACACACCCACTGACTCCAAAGCTTTTAAACAGGGCACTGGAAAGCACATGTCAAATTTACGATTACGACTTTCTCTTTCCTTCCACGGGCGAGGGATTCACAATCCACTAGGAAGGAATCTCCTATACGTACATCTATCCTTCTTCAACACATTGCATACATACATAGCATAGGTGCAGAGGGAAAGGAAGACGAGGAGAAAGTAGAAAAGAATAGGAACGCAGCTGCCTTAGAAAAGGAGCCAGAACCAGAACCAGAACCAGCGAATGAATTGAACTAAACGCAGTTACTTCCAACTTGGCAAATGACATCAAAGAGAGAAAGGAGGAAGGAGAAAGGAAATAAAGAAAGAAACATTCTGGGAACTGGTCAAAGTCTATAAGTGTATGTATGCATGTATATGTATGTATATGTGTAAGGGAAAGCCAAAGTTCTATACATTTTCTATATCAAGATTATATTGCCTTTCCTACGAGGAAAATGATATACCTATAGCGAGAGGCACCTACTCGTCAAACCGAAAAGAAGTTGTAATTGTGTAAATTGTAAACCGTTTCTGTGGCATGGCCGTAGCCGTATCATATCATTGATATGGCAGTACAAAGTCTGCTCCACAAAGTTGTTCTTGCACTCCACGCTTTCATCTTCTTATCTTCCTTTCCCCGACTTTCACTCTCCTCTCCCATGTCTTCCACTTTCTCCTCACTTTCTCTTCCTTTCACTAACGTTCATCTCGGGTTTTGGTTTAGCTCGGTTCGGTTTGGTTTGGTTTGGCCTCGTTGGGCAAAGTGAAAGGGAAAGTGAAAGCAAATATGAAGAAAGTATCATATCCTCCACAGATAGAGAGAGAGAGAGAGCAAGGGAGTCTCAATATACTAACTCCAAGCCAATGCCAATGCCAATGCCATAGAGGGGAGAAAGCAAAGCCAGAGTAAAGTGAAAGTAGTGAAAAGAAAGTAAAAAAAACTTGTATAACTTTATATATATAAATGGGCTCTGTTATATATGTATCTACATACTCTGCGGAGGTGGAAGAATCAAACATTTCTTTTGGGAAAACCAGCTTGTTTGCATAAAAATCAATAAGGAGAAAGGAGCGAGGGAAAGACACGACATGACAACCAAGCCCAAGCCAAACCAAACCAAAAAAGAGAGCGAGTAGAACAAGAAAGAAGGGAGGAAAGAAGTGGAGGGAAAGAAGGGAAAGTGAGGAGAAAGCAAATTCCCACTCAACCAACTCAACGACTCACTTTAAAGGCAAGGGAGAGGAGAAAGCGAAGGGAAAGAAGGGAAAGTAGAGGACAGATACGGAGGATATTATAGAGGGATAAAAGAAATGGAACACAAGTACATAGCGTATTGCTATTATACCACATTACAGAGGATTGTACACAAGTACAAGATACCACACACAAGGTACTTACAGCTTTCTCCGAAGCCAAGAGAAAGGAAAGGAAAGCTGGAAGCAGAGCCATGGCAGACAAGCGAAGCGACTGGATGAAGAGGAACAAGTGTAAGTGAAACGATACAAAGTGAAAGTACCTCGGCGTCCCCACCGTCTATCCTTTTATCTTGCATTCTTACCCAAACTACAACTACTCCCATGCATAAGCACATATACATGCATGCACCACCAACTCCCAATGACGAAGTATCAAAAGATTATACCAAATATCAACAGCAGGCTCGAGCGGAGGAAAGCTCACGGAATATGCATACATACATGGGGATACACTCTAAAAGAGAAAGTGCAAAATGTTTTGTTTGGAGGAATTTTTTTAGAATTTTTTCTACATCAATATTTGAATTGCTACTGAATTACTTTCTTTTAAAAAACTTTCACAACAATGTATTTAAAAATGCTCTCTCTTTAAGGCACTTCAGTCAAAATAATTCTTTCAAACAATTTCTTTTTTTTGAATTTTTCCTTAACAAAGTCTTAAATTTTTAACCACTTCTCTCAAGCAATTTTTTAAATACAATTCTACTGGGTGTCTTAAAAAATCTAGTACTTGCAGTTTTGTCTAAATATATTTAAAAATACTTTTTCCAAAAAACACACTAATCTTATAACTTTCCCCATTAATTATTTCGCTATATGATTGTTGCCATCAAATTACTTTATAAAAAACATGCGCTATTTTAAGGCAGAATTCATATTTTGTCCCATAATTTTCACCTGAATTAATTTTTTCCACAGAATTTTCTCTTTAATTTGTTATTTCAATGGAATTTTCTCTGAATTTGATTAATTTTTTAAATGCAACTTTCTTCTGAATTTATTTTTTTAAATGGAATTTTCTCCTTAATTAATTTTTAAAATGCAACTTTCTCCTTAATTAATTTTTTCAAAAGAATTTTCTCTTTAATTAGTTATTTCAATAGAATTTTCTGTTTAATTAGTTATTTCAATAGAATTTTCTCCTTAAATAATTTTCTCATGCAACTTTCTCCTGAATTAATTTTTTTAATGCAACTTTCTCCTTAATTATGTTTTTAAATTCAACTTTCTTCTTAATTATGTTTTTAAATTCAAATTTCTCTTGAGACCAGCGCGAAACACGAAGTGAGCAGTGGGCCGGTAGTTTTGCTCCCAATAAAATTCAATTTAAGCTCATAAATTCTAGTTGTCAGTTACCATACCACAGTGCATTCCTCTCCTCATG